>CM032813.1:2675000-2827500 GCA_019155185.1 Beaufortia kweichowensis | reverse complement strand
AAATAATTAGTACCAAAATAAAAGTCCCATTTAGTGACATCAAAAATAAAAAAATTAGTATTGGTTTCTTCATCAAGTTGATTGTCAAATTGGACTGAAACTTATCTATATGTCTTTTATAACATTAACAAATGAAAGGAAAACCTTTGAAGGCCCCTCTACAATACCACCAATAGTTTTATAAATTAATTACATATATTAATTATATTAATTACATACACTTGCTGGTCTTTTTTTTCATAAAGAAGTTTGGGGCATAAAGATTTTATTGCGTGTCACAACAATCTTGTGTTCTGAAACAAGAGGAAACATTTATTTAATAAAATAACTACAGCAGGTGTGGTCAGTCTGGAGTTTAATACCAAAATAACACTTAAAATAATAGGTGATTAAATACAAATTGGGTCAGATATCTGATGTAACACTGAAAATATTTTATATTCTGATGTCAAGACTTTAAAAGTATCTCTAGCTTCACCTTTATAGATGCTGAAACAAAACGTTAAAAAAGTACAAGTTCAAAGAAGATTAAGGGAGTAACTATCTCTAGGGCACCAGCTGTCAAATATCAATCATGCCTTTCCAACAGTTTCTACATGCATGTTAAAATCTCCCAAAAACATTCTCTAAAACTTGACAAAGAACATTTACTGTATAGAACATTCCTCTGAAACTTGAACAAAAGAATATTTACCCTAATCAAATTTTATACGCATTCTTTATAGATCGTCCTAGCCCACTGTTGTAAAACCCTTCGTGATTGACCAAATTTCACTCAAAAGCCACTATTTCTTCAGTCAAATGGCCGTTTTGAAATGCTTCAGAGCATTCCAAGCTGGCCCTGAGGAGACCTGATTCGGCGTCCATGTATGAACAATGTCCAAAGAAGGGGGAATTAGGGTCTAATTCACTCTGGCCCATTCAGCTTTCTACTGTGGCGCAGCAGGTGGGGAGAGGTCTCAACAGGTGTCCTGTGATGTCCCTTTTTAAAGAGTGCTTGGCTCGGTTCCATGGTTCTCTCAATAGCCTCAGTGCACCATTTCCACTCCCCAAATGTACAAACAGTGCGGGTCTTTTTCACCTCATTTTTCTTAATCTTTTCTTCCTTTTCCCTGTTTGACCAAGGTCAGAGCAGGACAGCAAGTGTGCCGTGGACTTGAAAGTGGAACTTAGCGCTCGGTGGTCCATGTGTAAGCATATAGGTATGTAAAGACGCAGAAAATGCTACTTCAGATATTTATATAGATACGTTTTTTGTGCTAATTTTGTGAGACATCACAGTCTAAATAACTAGTTAGTCATTGTTGTGTTTGGATGTTTTGTGAATACAAAGTTTAAAGGGAAGGTTCAAACCCTGTTAGAGGTCTGGCTTTGGTTTGAAGGGATGTATCGTTGTGTCTGTAGCACATAATGTGTTACAACTGATGTCATGTGACAGGTGTCGAACTGGCTATTAAGCCCTGACAGGTCTAGCATGTCAAATTTATGTCCGTTCAAGTCAAGCTGTTTCATTGTCTGTTTTCTCATTAGGAACGAGAATGAATTGTAGTTTCTCTGGAATCACAGAGCGATATGCAACAATGACAGCTGGCCATAAGACGCCATAGTAAACAGAGTAATGATACAATAATAATAATAATATACAATGCAGGGTAGGAAATGTTTAGCTTCCGACAGAGATGGATGATAAAGCGGTGTTGCTAAATGGCTGCAGGTGCACTGTGTGGTTTACAATGAAGTATGTGTTATGAATAATCATTTTGGTTACGTTAAAGCTGTGAACACTGGTGAAAAATGTCAGATTACTTAAAGATGGTGACAAGGTGCAGTGTGCGAAATAGATGAATTTTAGGAAATAAAGCTCATATTCTATTTCTTATCATGCAGTTATGCAAACGTAAACATTAGCGAAAAAACAAGGAGCGTCGTATCCATTTATTGCTTATTTCCGTGTTGTTCCGTTAAGCAAAAAAACAAAATCCTTGACTTGTTTAACATGGCGAACATTGCATTATATGGACAATACATCAGGAGCAAATTATCAGTAAACGACAATTATTCGGTCAAATCTTTTAAAATACGCTGTATTAGTATGATTCTTGATAAAACTGCTATACAACAGATCCTATGGATTGATCGATCGCATAGAAACAGACGAATGGCAGAAAAGCTTAGCATCATACAGCATGTTGGCACAAAGGAAAAATTCCAGCACTCACTAAAGCACTGTGGTCCTCTGCACCCAGCAGGTACCGATACAAGCATTCAAGAATTCCATCAACAAAAGATCGCAAGACATTTTAGCAGACTAAGGTAAAAGCCACAGCTCTCGAAATTGTGAAAAGCTCCTGACAGCGAGAAATGTCGCTTCAGCATTTCCCCAGAATCCAGTGAGGCTTTCTAGACACGTTTCACCGCAAGGGTTAAAAAGCGTAGTACGCTTACACCTCTATCAGCATGCCACGCCATTTTCCTGCTTTTTTCCCCTGCGTTTCCATGCTTCCTGGTTAACCGTCCTCTCCTCGCCGCTGATCCGTGTGGTATTTTCAGCCGGAGGACGAGACACATAACACATTAAAGCAACGCAAATAAAAGGTCATTGTGTGAGGGCTTACCGGAGCTGAGACGTAAAAGGGCCCGAACCAGTCAGTAACTATCGACCACGTGCGGGTGCCGGACCTGGAAGACGGAGAACAACAAAGACAGTTTGTGACAAAGCTGACACGCTGTAGTCTTGGAAGAGTAAAATCAATTGTGACATTTTTCATTTATTTGTAAATGCCTCTTTGGCGGCAGACTCACTCGAAACGACAGTCTGGCTCTTACAGATAGGAGAGGTAAGGGTAAAATAGAGGAATCTTGACAGTTGCCTTAATGAGATTCCGCATTAGGGCCGCTCTCGCACACTTTTCCCTCAGCTAGGAGCACGCCCTTCACTTTCAATCTCACACGCAAGTAATTTGGGAAACGTTAACCCTATAAAAAACTAAATCCAGACAGCGCCGCCGACACTTTTCTCCATGTCTCGGATTTAATGCAAAACAACAGCTTAATGCTGTAAATAGTTTGTTCCGATGTTGATAAACGGAAATAGATGTATATGTGGAATATCAAATCAAATATTAAGAAAATATTTTTAATTTAAAAACTTGATGTGAAATTTCTGACAGAATCAGGCAGAATAGTTTCATAAAATAAACAATGAACAATAAACAATACACAAGTATTGTCACAATACAAAAATATAATATAAAATAACATTGATATCTGTTTGTAAGACATCACATCCTTAAAGTCTAAACTATTGGATTGCTTATCTAAAGGATTTGTAATACAGAAGAGATAAAAACAAATCCAGCATCTGGACTAATAATCACCCATGTAACCTAAATGATAATCCGGTTCCTGTCCATCCATTCATCCATCTTGAAGTCTGAAAGTAAAGCATGCCGATCAGTGTTGTTAAAGAACCACAGATGATATAAAAAAGCACTGCTGCAGAGTTTATTGAGTTCACTGTGACCACTCATCCATGTATCCCATTGGAGACTTCCTTGCAATATATTGCCCTTTAATCTGTATGAACGTCACAGTATGAGTAGTTTATCATAAGCTTAATGACTGTAACATCTCAAGGTCAAAGTTATTATTCTTGCATTTCTGTAGTTATGTCACATTCATTGATATCACTGATATACTGTATGTCACCATTGATATTTGCAAATTGATACATGGGAGGGACATCTGGTTCTACTACTTTCACTATTTTACCAATGCGTGAAGGGCTGTAAAACTGTAACTTTTTACATTTCAGTAAATTTCACTTAAAAAAGGATTAAAGAGACAGTGGACTTGATCTGTTGGAAACATCTCCCTTGTTCTCCATAAAGCAAACAAATGGTTCTTATGAGAAAATCCTGCAGCGGAGCACAGCAGCACTGTGCCAAAGACCACATCACATTCACTATCTCTAACACATTAGCATTTTCACCCGCTCTTCAGATTTGCTTGACGTGTGTTGTAATCTGATTTGTGGGTCAAGAGAAAAATTTTACAGTAAGAATTGTCCTTTTTGGGTGATTTACCAGCAGTGGATCAAAGTCGTGGTGCAGGGTTACTACACAAGCTTTAGATTAGGTTTACTGGAGCAAAGGTGATCACATTGGTCAAGAAATAAACCGCTTCACTCAACAGACATTTATGCTACAGAAATGTCAATATCTGGGAGATCGGTCAGTTACAGTATGGGCACTTAAAACTGAATTGACATCTAAATCAAAATTTAACTACTTTTTATTGTTTATTGCATGTTCTGATATAAAAAACTGGTTTACTCTTCAAAGGTGTGGATTTGACATTGATTCTGTATGTCAATGGTAACACTTCACCAGTTACCTAACATAAACTGACAATAAGCTGTTGTTTAGATTCAGCAGAGATATGCTATTATTTTTCAGTTTTGTAATACCCAAATATAAAAACATTTTTTAAATGTTCGGTGATGACAGCTGAATTCGTGATGACAGCTGAATTCAGGACAGTCGTAACTTCTAATGTTTTTAATCATCAACTACTACTTGTAGTTAATACAGTTCAGATGTTTGGATACAATGTAGTATTTTGACAGTTTTTAATTACAGAGGAAACGTTCAATATAAAGCAAGGCCCACAAATTAAACCTTTCAAATAAACACTTTTGAAGTTTAGAAAGTAATTAAAGAGACACAATAAAATGTGTAAAGCTATTATAATATTTTCTTTCAAACTAGAATATTAAATTCAATACCAAAAAGTTAATTGATGCTGATGGCCACACTGTATTTCTTTTTATTCTTTTAATTAAATAAACTGACTGATAAGTCAAATGTGGCATTTTCGAGCCTAAGTCACGACGCTGGATCGAATCCAGACTAAAACATGTTCCAGTCCAATTTTCTCTGTCTCACTTATTTACCTAAATGAAACTGAATTGCCTGCGAGAGAGTTTCACATTTGTTCTGAATGTCTTGTTAATTCAAAGTGAATAAATGAAGGTGATGTAACTCACAGACCACTAGATCAATCCTCAATCAATTTGTTTTTAAGATACTCTCTGTAGTGTTAACTTCCCATGTCTCTTTACTTCTACAGTCCTAAGGCAGCAGGCAGTGGATTTACTTGCAGGCGGCACACGGAGCGGCTTTCGGAGGTCGGCTCTCTCTCGCTACGCTTCTGGTGAGGTCAGGGCAACTAGACTCCAGTACTGATGTGTGTGACCCGTCCCTCGGAGACGCCGTCTATAATCTACAGAACCTGGGGAGGAGGCCAAGAACCTGTCTGTGTGAGACGGCGGTTCAGGATATGGAACTAATGATGCTGTGATGGGAAACAAAATAAGAAAAAGTGACATCAAACAAGATATCAAGATATGCAAGATTTTTTTTTGTTTGTTTTACTTTCCTGATCTGCATTTTTATTTATGGGATAAAAATGTATTTTGTCAAAATGTATTTTGTTAAAGAATTTTTGTTCATTAGTTATGCAGTATAATAAATGATGGTTGTCATATCATGCTGGAATAACATGAATCATAAAGTTTAATTGAAATGAATATGATACTAATGAATCAACAAATATTATTAGACAAATTAAAAATGAAAAGCATTTTCACTAGTCGTCTCAATCCTTTGGCTTCCCCGCTGCGCCTCACCTGCTCAATCTGGCATCCTTTTATTGAAACCACAACAAACTGAAAAAACTGAAGATGAAATGATACTCCATTGTGTGTGAAATACCTTTGCGAGGCACGATCAGGCCCTTCTAGTGTCGAGCGAGCTCTCTCAGGGGACCTCGGCTCTGACCTCTCTCTCTCACTCTTTTTACTTTACTGTCACGAGTGACAGGCTTCTTCTCTCTCCAACCAGCAAAACAGTGACACTGACTCTGTCCTGTCAATTATTTACGTCTAAATGCCCAGCCTTGAGTCGTATGCTCGTCTCCTCGCGCCGCTCGCTGTCTGGGCTTCAGTCTCTGAGAGTCCCATCTATTTTGTTTAGGCTTTGGCTCTATGAGCAATAAAAAACCAGTTGTTATATTTATGATG
This sequence comes from Beaufortia kweichowensis, assembly GCA_019155185.1. NCBI lineage: Eukaryota > Metazoa > Chordata > Actinopteri > Cypriniformes > Gastromyzontidae > Beaufortia > Beaufortia kweichowensis. Next base: position 2,821,418 of record CM032813.1, on the reverse strand, counting down.
CCTGCACATGTGACAACCAGAAATGTTAGATGTTGTTGTACTGTTCAAAAGCGTATACTTTTGTGGGCTTTATTCCTTTTTAGTTTTTGCTGTTTTAGGTTGTTATTAGCTAGTTAACGTAAAACCATCTTGTTAGTGCTGCATGCCAACCAGCCAATCAAATCTTCTACTTGTAAATATACAGTACCAGTTAAAAGACACAACTAAATTGTTTGTCATGATCTTTCAATCTGAAGGTATATATTTCAAAGTTACTTTTGTAGACAACTTCTAATACTAATTTCTTTAATTAGAAAACTATTTTTACATATATTTTTGAGATGGATTATTTGTACCTAATAATGAATAAAAAGCAGTCAATAAGAGTCATAGATAGAAAGTCCTTCAGTGCTGTTTAAAAAACATCCCATGTTGAGACCTCAAGAAACTGGATGATAAAATGTCAAAGTATGATTTTACAAATTCTAGACAAAGTGTGACAACTTTAGAAGATGCTAAAATATAACATAGCATTGATTTATTAACACAATTCCCACAGTTACATTTGTGTTATTTCATGGATTTGATGAGAAATCTAAACAAGAGTGAGTAAGTTTTTCCAAACCTTTACCTGGTACTGTACATGCTGTATATCTGTTTCCCCACACATCTGTTGATATAGTAATGGCTTGTCATGGCATTGTAAAGACAAAAATATATATATGAAAATAGAGGAGAGTCAGTCATGTGATTCTACAATAAGATACTCTTACAGTAGGTTTACAATAGATAATTTGTATACATATTGTGCCCTAAAATTATATTTTTTTCAGCAGACGTGCCCCAGAAAAAAGTGCTGACATTGATAAAGCAAAAGTATTTGAATCAAATATTTGACCCATTTTGTCATAGTGTAAACCTTTTCTTCAAATCCATTATTCTGAAATATTTCTATCAGGGGTTAGCAGCGGCCCATTACCTCCCACCCTTTACAGACATAGTACATTCAGTTGAGTATAATAGCTCTCAGCCTCATAAAAACACCATACACAGAACATCTTAATATTTAGGTTATATTTGCATTGTTTTGCACTTATTTACAGTTATATAATCTCTAAATAGATTCTGAGGGATTATTGTCTCTTGTATAATGCATAATTTTGAAAAAGATTAGCATATGTAAAAAAATGGTTTTAAAGCATTCCTGCACATGGTTCAAATTTTGTAATAATGCATTTTACCTCTCCACTTGAATAATTATGCCACTCTGTTGTGGATATTAAGCTAAACCCATCAATCAAGTGTTATTAACCAACAAAGAATGATAAAAACATCCCATCCAGCCCATCCGCAAAGTGCAAATAGTGATTTTTATAAATAGCACACCCTTCTCGCTTTCATCAAACCCAAACATACAATAGTTATTTGAAAAGCTCTCGTAAAAGCATTCATTTCATCTCCCGATAGCATTGGCAATATGTCACACTTGACGATCTGTCAAAGGTTAGAGAACATTCGGAGGTTGAGGGGCGGTCGCACCTGAAGATGCGGCTCTTTCTCGCTAAGCTCGACCTTAACAAGGTGAGCAGAAAGTCTCCACACCGCTGCTTTACAGCCCCTGTGTCATTTCATCTGTCAGGCCACACGAGATCACAACACAATAAACTTGTCAACTTTCGAGAAATTACTGCAACTGAACTCATTCCCACTCACTCTGTGAAAGAGCGGATGACATTGGCTCTTTTATAAGACCATGTGGAGGTCAGAGAATCTACTGCTTCTGCGTGTGGAATTAAGGTTCCAGATCGCTTCTGATTTATGGCTGAAGGGGCTCAAGGTCCTATTTAAACTGCTGATTAAGGTGGCCTGAGAAAGACTGATTGAAATTCCTTATGATTATTTTCACTACACAACATGTCATAATTCTTCCCTCAAGAGTTGGGCCGACGCCTACTAGAACAAGTATTTACTGATTGCAATTAAGAACCAGGTACAGTAATTCTGCTCGGAAACGACCTGTATTTAGTAACAGCAAAGTTCAGAACATGACGGTAAATGCAAATAGTATATTTTTAGGCATTTGAATGCTTTAAAACAAATACAACTTTATTGTAAACTGTTTTTTGGCTATTCATAACTATTATACAAAGTGGCTAATTCGTCTAAATTTTTATTATGCAAATCTATATAATTATTATAATAAAAAGCAGCAATGAGTCTCAACCCCTTAACACAACCGTCACTGGCACAAGAGCCAATCTTATCCAAATGTATGATGTAGATCGTACGATACGTACTCATATGAATTGGCCACCTTGTGAAATAGTTATGAATTACCATGAAAACAGTTTACAACAAGGGTGTATTTATTACCATTATTGCGGTAAATTTAAACAGTAACAAAATGAGAGGTTCTGTTCAGATCTTAATCTAACGTTAGACAATCTTTACCATTCATTAAAACTTGACATTGTGCTGGATTTATTCACTCATTTTCCCTTTGTCGTTCGTCTGTCCTGAACAGTATAAATACTTTCACTATTAATTCCAAGCTTGTCATGAGTTAAGCTTTCTTGGGGTAAATATTGTTGATCTAATAGCACACAAGCTTAATTTCAAGTACCAGGACTTGATGCATTACATGTTTTCTTCTCAGTTTATAACCTCAAATACCTCATTTTCAGCATCAGCTCAGCAGTATTAGTGGTGGGTTAGTCCTGAGGATATCAATCCATAACAATGAGGTCTCTGAAATACTTTCAAACAATCAATCAATAATCAATCAATTCATAGATCATATTGACAGTTTTCACATTCAGGGATGTAAACATTATTTCTCTGGTGTTTTACCTTCTTTAAGCATTTAGTCATCTGTTTTGATGTAAGCCGTGACAAAAGGCCTTCGGGGTATCTTACATAACTGTGTTAATGTTACATTTATTTATTTGTTTAACACACACTTATCTAAGGTAATCTCTGTTATTACTTGCATTATCTATCTCAAAGAAATTCACTGCTGCTGTACGCCAGCAATAAATATGCTTATATCTCGGCTCTACTTAATGTATTACCCCAGCCCAGTGTAAATCATTTCTTATCCGGTGTGGATACCTGATGCTTTAGTCCTCAGTCTTCAAATGTCTTGCAGAAAGATGGCAGATAGGATGTCCTCTGCAGCCATGGTCCAAGAAAGCCCAGTAACGAATGGCACTGCAGATTAAATTTATAGTGAGGGATGGAGCTTGTCTTGTTACCCTGTTTAATGGAAAACAATGAGTCTTCTGCTGTGGAGTTTCCAGGCTGACACATTGTCCTGGATGGACCATTCTGTCTTTTATTATCCTGAGAGCAGGTTCTTCCTCTGCTTTCCTATAAAAGAATGACACACTCCACATGACAAATAAGAAAGACCTGCAACACCTAATGGGCTCCACACTGTAAAAATCAGACATACAGTCATTTACAGATAATACTATTTATAATACTTACAATAGTTGAATTCTATCTAATCATGACAAACTATATACTGATGAAAAGGCAAGTTAATGTTAATGTTCTTTTTAAAAAATAACTAAAATTAAGAAGTAGATTAAAAAAATGAAAATATCTAAAATGTAAAAAACTGTGACAACTAATTACCTGCAATACTCATGTATGTATTTTATAAAATGGCTAATTAGTATCTGAATCACAATTGTTAAAAAAAACATAACCCTAAAGTCACAGGGGAGAAGGTAAATCATATTAAAATGTTCAAATAATATTGTACAAAATTACAAATTAGCCACCTCATAAAGTATGTATAAATCCCTGTTAGAAAAATACAGGAAGAGCACGGAGGTTCATATGAGGCTGATTTTTACTTTGAATGATGAATTATTATTATAAAAACTGTAATAAATTATTGTATTATTATAAATTATTAATTATCTTACTGCTGTAAGATTCCCAGACAGTTTGACAGATATGAGCACAGTATTAAGACTTGACAGGTGGTAGATTGGATACAGAATTTACTGAAGAGCCACGAATACTCCTCTTTAGGAATATTGCCCAGACGTATTGTACAAGTGATGAATATTAATTTAACTATTAAAATGAAAATTCTATCATTAGTAACTTGTTGTTGTTTCAAACATGTTACTGTACTGTATTCTGCTAGTGGAACACAAGAGAAGAATTTTATTTCAGTGCAATGTGTTTAAATATACTTTGAAGCTGTTTTCTAAAATAATTCTGACAGGCAGTATAATTTATGTCAGACTTTGACTATGACCTAAATATAAGTGCGGTTACAGAAAAATGTTCTCGCAATGCAATATTTAACCACTATGCTATTAACTTAGTAATTTAAAGATGCCATCAAACGAAGCAACAATTCAAATATTTTCCCACTTTTCCATCTGTGATGTTTCTTTTCATCTCATAACCACAGTGAGATACAATATTTGGGTTTCTGGCAAAGGAAATAATGTAGAAACGTCACAACCATCACATAGTTTCACGAAGCTCAAGAGCTGTCTTTGATCAGCGAGTGCTGCCATGCTTATGTTCTTAAGCAATTGAAGATGAAAAGAAATACCTGTAATTCATGAGAAAAACTGAATTTAATTTACTTACCTTGGGCTCCAAAGCAATTCTGGTGGTAGAGATAGCAAGAATGTAAACTGTATGTAATTAAATTAACATACTGCAGATGAACAGAAGCTGTTATGAATGTTTCAGAAGCACAGAGTTGGCATTTTTCTTTACAGAAAAATATGTCAAACTAAAAAAATGTTTGGTTAACTTTTTGCTTCATAATAAACTTTTCTGATTATTAATTCAGTAAAACTTTTTGAAAGGTACAATAAGGACTTGTTATGAAAAAGCTGGAAAACATCTTCACACTTCACAAAACACAATGTGATGATGTACTAATCAAGACAGAGATATCAGGATAAAATTGATCTGATTAAAAAGCAGGGAAATTATCAGCAGTAAATGTATACATATTAATTTAATCAGTAGCAAGTACAACTATCAACACAGTCACAAGGTTATAAATGTCTCTTTATCTAATTCATTAAGACGTCTAGCAGTTACTGTGCCCACACAAGACTCTAAACATAGAGTCTGCATTACATGCTTTGAAAATAAATCTGCTATTGAATATACTGTAAATGTTTTCTAAAGGTGTATATATTATGAAGTGATATATATAAAAGCATTTCAAAGTCTGGCATCTGGCAACTTGAAGGAGAGTTGAAGTGAGGACAACCTTTCAGTTTTTCTGTCAAAACAAAAGCTATTCCCCAGGCTAAAAATGTTCCCTCAGAAAAAGATATTGTATAATATATCAATGTTAGTGTCAATACATCTGGGAATCTTTTTTTAATAAAAGATTTGGCCGACTGTTATAACTTACACCACCTGGCTAAACACACCTAACACTGTGGATATACTGGGAGATGTTAATGAAATTTAAACTGAGACATATAAATAAATCCCATTAATCATAAAAAATATGACAAATGAGTGTTGACCGGTGTTTGGTATCAAGTTGATATTTTTATTATTTTAGAGGATTTCTAATGTGACAGCACATGGGGACATTTTTTAACACTTGGCATCTGCACTCCAATTGTCAGTAAGAAAAGAGATAAACTTTGTGTACCTCATTAGTGAACCAATTAACGGTTTAGTGACATAAATTGTTTAGTGTTTAAATTCCCGGCCAAATTACACAAAATGATCTTCTGTTATTGCCATGTCAAAAGTCAATATCACGATATTAACCCTGCAATTTTTAATGTCACAATGGGCATAAACATATAAATCTGAGATTTCTGCGTAGCGCTATGCACTAATACTGCAAAACTGGATACAAATTTAGACTTGTGTATTTAGGCTTTAGGCTAAATTAAGCTGACAGGGCCACTGCAGTAATGTGACAGCTGTGTAGTGGGTGACTGTCTTACGCCGGGTGAACGCCATGCCATTTTTTTACTATTGGTGCTTGTCAGATTGTACGATATGACCCCAGTGATATCTTGCGTAGAAGTAAAAGCAAACTCATCCACTGTCTTTTATGCCAAGCTTTATGACACACATATATCTAAAAATATATCAGATGTGAAAATGTGGTTTAAATACTCATGTGAGGTCTTTCTTAAAATCATTTTTTAAGTTTAAAGCACGATTTTCTATAGTCGTAAAGTGCCGTTTTCAGAATTGTCACATTCATAACAGTCCATATTCCTCATAAATGAGCACATTTTCTTTAAAGAGTCATCCTTTCTACATTTGTTGGGTATTCCTGCTTCTGGTTTGTGCATTTCAATTCACAGAAATCCACAAAAAGTATGTTGCCTCTTAAAAACGTGTGTTCTTTTTTTGTCACATTCATAACGTATGTATATTTTCATTTTTTAAAATAGATAACTTGTGTATAGACTAATATTTTTTTTAAATGTCTGGACTTTATCAACAGGGGTTTAGTAAAATACAAACAGACGGTTCAATATAATGGTAATAAATACATTCTGTGACGATTTATATTTTAAGTTTTGACTAAATATGTCACGTCCATCTCTCTCTCACATACAGACATGTTGTCTGTGCTTCTATTGATTTTTTGTTTGTAGAAAACAATCAAGAAATTAACATTATTACAAAGATGAGTTGGCCATTGAGCATGTCGGACTAAGAGATCAACCTCCTCAAGAAGAAATCATACAGTGTGTTCTGCTTCACTTGATTGTGTTTGTATGTGTGCATAAGTATGCAAACTCCACCTAGACATCAACCACAAGACACAACAACAGTAAAGAAAGACCGGTGTAAGTTGAGCTTGATAAAATCATTTATTGTGCTCCAGAAGATTAAATCCTATTTAACCAGAAAGAAAGACAAAATGACAAATAATCTACATCACAACAACCCTCTGTAGTTCTCATAAACAGCCATTTTGATCCTCTTCCAAGGTCAGCCAGTAGAAAATAAACACAATGAAATTTGGTTGCTGTTTGTAAGAAAATGGCCCTCAGTCTTGCATTACATTCAGTTACAAGGCTCGTCCTGGCATGTGTGTGTGTTTATGCGCGTGTGTGTGTGCGTGAGACATACTGAACATTGGAGCTCTCTTCAATTACAGATGAATCCCAGCTCTCTCTCCGGTACATGTGCATGCACGAAATGAATCCTCAAAGCGGCCCGCCGGTGTACGCTTCATTAAATTTTAATATTGTTCAAAGAAGCTTTCTTTTGGAGGGGGACACATAGGCAGGTTGACTTTGCATATGTATACCTGCAGATGGGGACTGGCATACAGAAAAGAGACGCTTTTCTCTGTTTGTACTCTGTAGGGTAGATGTAGGTGAAGGTAGAACAGAGAATTGAGACTCAGAGGACATTGTGTTCTGAATGGGAACAAGTTCTTGGGGACTTTGTGTGTCACAGGTTGGCTGTTTAGGGAAGGGATCGGCACGATTCGTATCTTGGCTTTTCATATCCCTCATTAGTTCTCTGCCACTGGTCACCAGGACTCAAGTATTCACTCCCACAAGCTTGCATTTGACCTCAGTGTTTCATACGGCAACTATTAATTAATCTGCGATGTGTACCGCTACTAAACCGGCTTCTTTCTTTCTGCTTGGGTTATTATATCGTATCCTAGCAGCAGCGAAAGCGACGATGTCGTGTGATATAATCAAAACACATTTAATGTTTAATAAGCAGTTATGTGGAAGCAGGCTCAGTTTTAGACCAATGGGATCTCAGTGTGGGCGGAGCTACAAAGCTGCAGAAATCTGCTTGATAGGTCATGACGCAAGAAAAACGGTTTCTGGTCCAAGCCTCTATTTGTTTCAAGTGTCACTACTAATTTTGTAAAAAGCCGTTTATGAGCCTGTTTTATTCATATAACTTTTATAAACTAAACAGTATCAGGCTCACAGGATCTCCAACTGCAATATTTTAATAATTCACAAAAATGAATCGCTGTCTGGTCCTTCTGGAATTTCGTAATGGAGTTAAAGGTTAGGATTATGATTTTTTTAGTAGTTGTACGGCACACCACGCGTGTGTATTAGCATTATTTGTTGATCTGTGTTTGGACCCAGAAGCGGTGGTACGTGACATCAGACTTAACAAGCAGATAGAAGCCAAGCAACCGATATCTTGTTGGTTGGTGAGGTCGCTAATGGTTGGGACAAAAGCTTTACGTAATACAGTCGTATGGTGTATTGATATGGGATCAAGAAGGATGACCTCTGGATTTTGGAAAATCTATAGATTATAAAAAGTTTATACTGTGTTTGTTTTTAATTTTGAGTAACAAACGATTCACCACATGATAAAGCCCTGAAAGCTAATGGATAGAATCCAATTCTTCCTTTAAAGCATTGAATGTTATGTAACACAAAGAAAAATGATCAAAACAGGTTCTCGCTTCTTTAAACTGGTCTCTTAACATCAGAAGCCCCCCTGTCTGTGGTTCACTGCTGTTAACTATTAGCATGTATCATGTTATATAACACAAATATAAGGGAAAAAAAATTCAAAATAATCATGAGCTTGATCTCTAATGAGGACTCCGCTGCCACCTGGATAAAACCGGCAATTACGGAGAGATTTGCAGGTGAAACCGACTTTGGTAAAGTTTTAGAACCGAGGCTACCGAGCAGCAGACACTGATCTGTGGGTAAGAACTGACAAAGCCGTTTCTTTCTGATCCGTCTCATGACCTCTTCTGCACACGTTTTGATTTCTTTCCTTTTTGTTTTCTTTCTTTCTTTTTTATAGCTAGCGTTAAGCAGGATGATCAAGGGCTTTGCAAGATCAGAAGGGCCCCTAATACTCTCTTTCATCAGGGGACCTTCAGTTGATCATTCAGGAGAACCACAGAAAGTTCTGGATGATGGGATACCAGCGCATGACTCAGACTGAATAAATCCCTGCGATGGTCGTCTATAGTTGCATACGGGAACTGAAAAACGAAACATTACAGGTAATAAACGGTCTAAGGTAACGTGGTTTGACTATTAGCAAGAGGTGAAAAGTAAAAAAATAAAACAATGTATTATAGCTGAGACCAATGAGCAAATCAAAAGGTACATTAATGTCCTCAAACAACAAGTGATTCACCACTATTAAAAAGTTTTACCAACACACATGTACAAAACTAGTCCTTATAACCAGGTTCACTCAAGCTATTTGCGAATCTATTTAGCTTAGCTTAGCCCCGCCCCTTCCCGTCACCGTCTCCAATCAGAACCCGCCGTGTCCGCCCTCATCAGCATATTCCAATTCTTCTGAGCCAAGTATATCCTTAAACAAATCCGAATGGGGAAGAAAATGATTTTTTTCGTTTTAAATAATGACTTAATCAGCAGAACAGCCACCAAGCAGATAAATTGTCATGCGCATCGTGCTAAAAATATCCAGCCTCCAGTCCACCAGTTTTCAATATAGACAGCACTTGTGTGATGAAGCCGTATCTGCCAGGAAGCCAATAAATTCCCCGCTACGCTCTTGAGGCAGATCCCTCAGTATCGACGCCCCCAGCCAGGGCTTAAAGAGCATGGGTGCTTTGTGTACATATCTAGATATGTAAATAGGTCCTATACAATAAAATGGTTTTCCCCAAAAAATAAATTGTCAAAAAGAATTCAAAGACATTCGGTGAATGTCTCTATTGTGCATATTCTTGAGGATCCCTTCTTTTTTCCACTTATCGATGTATTCCGTATCTTACAATGCTACCGGCAGGAGAACAAATGCCTAAATTAGGTAAGCAGCATCTCCCCTCCGCTCAGAAGAGAGTAATCTACAATCCAGCGCCTCGGGAAAACAATATGTTTCCTTTTGTTTACAAAGGGCCTCCCACACGCCATCTCTCCTCTGATTCTGCTGTTTCCTCTCCGGGTAACGAATCAAACCATTCCTCAATGAACCCAGACTCGTAATTGTTTCCATGAAATGGTCCTGGTTTTGTCACAATACAAGGAGTAAAAAATCAACTCTGTTTGTTTTTCATTAAATCTGAAATTGTTTTGCACGTCTTTTCGTCCGTTTTGTTTTTCCGCTCTGATATAAAATGATAGTTTTGCTCTCGAGGAAAGAAAAAGCTGCATTATTTCCTGTTCCTCTGAACAACTGCAGTAAAGATATTCCTCATTCGGTGATGTCACCTCTGCCTGTTGTCTGCTGGAGCGTTTGTGTGTGTTTGTGGCTATACTCTGGTGGTGGAGTGTGAATGGGGGTGTGGATGGGGGAGTGTGTTATTTTGTCCACTGGAGTAGCTGTTATACGGGTGTAAAGAGGTAAGGCCCGGCATGCTGTTGGGAATCATGGTTATGGTGTTCGGGGTCATGAGCGGGATGTCGTCCGGCGAACGGCGCATGGCGAGCGTGTAATCGGGTGGGCAGGCAGTTCTCAGGACCACCTCGTGCGGGTGCATGGCCTCTCGACATTCCCGCTCCAGATCGCTGTGTTTCATTTGCAGAGACATGATCTCCTCCTCCTGCGTGTGGGGCAGCTCGTTGGCGGTGGTCCTTTGCGGGCTGCAGCGCCGATGAACCTCGTGCCTCCGTTTGTCTTTCTTGTAGTACAGCGCTGCGAAAGCCAAGATGTTGAGGAAGAGCAATGACGCGCCCACGGCGATGGTGACGCTTAGCTCTGTGGAATAGTCCCGCTGGTCCACCAGGAAGGGTTGGTTCTGATTCTGGTTGTGGCTATCCTGCGTTTCCGTCGGGAACGGCGTGGGGTACGGCCTCTTGGTGTTGACCGGGATCTTCTTTGGCGTTCGGGGAGTGACCTCGGGTGGAGGTAACTTAGTGGTAGTGGAAATGATCTGGGTGACCTCGTTGATGCTGTGGAGATGAGGCACCAGTTCCAGCCACAGGTTGACCTTATTGGCACGGTAATGTTCCTTGACACGGGGCTTCAGGCCAATGTGAAGGTACAGCTGGTCTTTCTGGTTGTAGCGTGTCCAGGCCACTTCCTCAAAGCGGTTAGGTTTGGTGTGGATGAACTTGGTGTCCTGAGGAACTGGCTGGTTGGGATCACTGCAAAAAAAAAAGAAAAATTTGATTATGAGGGAAGCAGGCGCCTTGAGCTTTTAAAGATATTGTTTATTTTCATTATCTCTACTTTCACTGGGAGACTCATATACATTCTATGTTTACTGGTATATTGTATTTTTAAGCTTCCAGTACTGTCAATATGGCATTGATAATCTGCATGAAATAACATTAAACAAACCAGTAATGTCAGCCCATGATGACCAATATCTCATTGATACTATTGCACAAATAATATGGCATTGCTACTCTGCACTTTAGTTAAAAAAATGTACATTGGATAGAAAATAACCTGCAATAATAACATGCATTTTAATACCACATAATGTATTTTTTATTTATTATTATTATTATTATTTCTTTATAATTATAATGTATGTAAAGCTGCTTTGCAAACAATGAAAACTGTGAAAAGCACTATATAAATAAAACTGAATTGAATTAAATAGAACCCTAACACTTTAAGTCAGCTTTAGATAAATATCCCACAAGCCATTATCGACATACTAGCATGTCTAAAAGGGGTGCCTAGAGACCCCTAATATTCTCCCCAAGCTCATTACCGTCTCCTGACAACTGCACCTGCTTTAAAATTAACGAAAATTAGTCTGAGAGAAGAAACTAGGCATTTGCACACAAATTGATTTGTTATCTTCCCCTGAGATGATACAGTAATACATCCAGGCAGACATTTCATTTAAACTGCAGAGATGTCATATGAACACTAAACGATCATCACTTTAATCACTGCATTACACCTAAATTGAAGCAAACTGAACTGTTGTTGCGTAAAAAGCAGTTCCGTAAATTTAATGTAGCACAACCTTGGGAATCTTAGCTGGTATTTCTGAATGAAAATGTTGTTAACAAACATTTAAGCAATGATTAAACCTTAGGAACCCTGTTGTACCTCATTTCCTGGCAACAAATGTTCGGCAATCAATATCAAATCTAACCTCCCAAATTATGAGCATGTTGAGTTAGTGGTTTAACAACAGAACCTGTCTCTAAAATACATCACACACAATTTCCTTTCAGTCGCAATTTATAGACATATTGTTCAGCCGAAGGCTAAGTGCTTACCCCGTCTTGGCAAAATTGGTCCAGTATGTCATCACCACTGCACTAAGCATCACATCATTTTTGGAAAAGTTGCAAGGGAAGAGTTCGGTCGGACCAATCATGGGCAGCCCGAACACGTAGGGGATCTCATCGCCATGTGCGGCGTCGGCCCAGGGAGGCACCTGCTCTGTTTGGCAGTGATGGTAGAAGGCGTAGAAATACGTAGGCGAGCCAAAGCTGGAGTGAAGATCTGCGGTGGCCACTGCTGGTGCCACCCACTGATGATCTGTGAACAACGCCAGCAGAGTCTTTCTTCTGGTCTCCGGGTTGTGACGATCTGCCCAGTCAGTGTACATAAACTTAATAGTCTCCCGCAGAATGTCCTTTCCCTCGGGGTAACCGTACAAGTCATCCACAAAACTCGACACGGCGTAGTCAAAATCGTTGGCTTGGACGCCATTCTCGTTGTCTACGATGAGTTCCACGAACTTTAGCCCTTCGCCTTGGTTGACGCCCAGCATGATGTCATAGTTGAGAAACTCCCCTTGTTCCATGAGGATCTGAGGGTCATCTGGAATGACATCGCCATCAATGACAGGTCCGAAGGCGATGTGGTAGCGAGCAGGCTGGATGTCCTGCTCCACTAACTCTTTGTAGTGTTTTTTCTGTAGGCACTCTACCATCTCCACTGTATCTTTGAGGTTGCATCCCACCTTTTTGGCCAGCATGCGGGCGTACTTGGCTGGCTGAAAGCTGACAGCCCAGCTGGACAGGGCTGTGCCACTTTGGGCTATGGCCCTTTGGAAAAGACCTGTGGAGGTGAAACAAAGCAGAATTAAATTGAGAACACCAGCAGTATTATACAGTGGGGTCCAAATGCCTGAGACCATGAACTTTTTTATCAATCAATACAATTATTTCAATTATAAATTATATTATGCACATAAACATTAGTACTAAATCAATTTAATTTCAAATTTCACCTTCATCTTATGCCATAACATTTATATTTATATTTATATTTATATTTATATTTATATTTATATTTATATTTATATTTATATTTATATTTATATTTATATTTATATTTCTCTTATGTCACAAATTACCTAAAAAGTACAGAATGTTACCTTTATTTTATGTCAAAACCTTTCATAGTTTTAAACTCATGAAAATTCTTAATAACTTTTATTTCCATGCTCATATAAAAAGGACTTAGATTTTCAATGTGGTCTCAGATTTTTGAAGTCCACTATATAAAAAGCAAGTGCTCCTCAATCCTTGCAAGCAAGAGCACATTCATCTTTATTTATGTAGCAGTTTATTATACAAATCTTAAATGGTTTGGTAAAAAGGCCATGCAGGTCAACGTGAAAATGCTGATAAACTTGGATTGCACATAGAGCTGAACAACATTTCACTTTGTCATGAAATTTCAGGGGAAAAACACGTCCCCATGATTTTGATTACAGCGCATTAATGTTAATTAGCTGTTCGCGCTCCATGAACCCATTTTACATCGAGACGGCAACAAAATTCACCCATACCATTGAAGAGAAGCACATATCATGCACAAACATCAAGAGCAGAAAGCAAGTGAGTGAACATGAGTGTGTGTGTGTGAGAGAAAGACAGACATAAAGAGCAAGAGAGAGGAAAATTGAGTTACTCTGTTACCATGACAACCCCTGGGATCTCAGTCTTAGCTGTGCAGTTATGAGTAAAAACATGTTCTTACTAAAAAAAGAAAAAACTACAAAACACACACACATGGAAATGAAATGGAAATGGAGATGCTTTAGTTTGCAATTCAACAGTGAACAAAGTCATATGAAGAGATGAATATGTTGCTAAACTGAAAAGAGGGAAAATATATGAAAATTATTCAATATTAAGAGCAGTGCACGGTTTGCCTAAAGGCAAAGCGATCGCACAGAACGCTAAAGTTCATTTGAATCATAGTGACAACCTCCGAGCAGGTCTGTGCCAAGAGACCTCTTTCCAAAGCAATCTTCCAAGAAGAGAGACTGAAAATGGAATTAATGTATTTACTCTTTTCGTGCCAGTGGCAGGTGAGTGCTGTATTTGGACAGCGTGTTCACGGTGCCTGGTGACGTGTATGGACTCGACTAAATAAAGATGAGAACATAAAGCAAGCTGGGGAAATGTAATATCCATAAACAAGTGATATCAGGTCAGACTCAGTGGGTTCACCGCTTAAAGTGTGCCAGCGGGTGACAAATGAGTTCGGCTAATGCAGGGCCTATGAAGAAACCGCTGGGGGTCTGTGGTTCATGTTGTATTTTTAATGTATACTTCATTTGATTATTCGCCCAAAAATGAAACATTCAGTAATTGTCAGCTTACCCCCATGTAGTTCCAAACTGGTATGTTATTTGTGTGCAACTTTAAAGACAAATATTGCAAGAATCTCAAAATACAGTGTGTTTGCATCTCCTAAAGTCCTACAACAACCGTGTGAAGAACTGAGTGAAAATCATTATATACTAACAATCTTTCATCCAGCGAGCTGTTACTTCTGCAGTAACCGGATCAAGTCAGTGAATCGAATGTGAGAAAACAAGCAAATCATTATTTTCAGCCTGTTCTTTGAAGCAAACAGGTTGATTCAGTTTACAAATCAATGTATCTTTTAAGTGTCATTTTGTGTCATTTTTAAACCTATGGTTACTATTAACTTTAATTCTTCAAAAATAAGATCAATTCAGCCATATGGGTTTGGAACAACATCAGGGTCCACTATTGATAAATATTTATTTTTCAATGAGCAAATTCTAAGAACACTGAACTACTTCATCTTCTGAACAGTTGTCACGCACTCACATAAAGGAATAAATGAATAAAAAAAGGCACACAGAGATGACTTTTAGACATTCCAGAAGACAAGACCTTCTAAATGAGCTCATGACACAAACAGCTGTGGCATGCAGACAAAACACTGTCAAAAGTTAAAACCTCTGCATTGTACCTTTGGTTGAATTGCTCCAACGGTTACCTTCAGAATAATGGGAAAGAGTCAGAAGGTTGACGCACGAGGCCCCGGCCCCAGAGCCAAATACAGTGATGCGTAAAGGGTCGCCCCCAAAGGACGCAATGTTTTCACTCGTCCAGCGCAGGGCCTGGATGAGATCGAGAAGTCCGTAGTTTCCTTTGGCCGCCTGGTCTCCTGTGCTCAGAAAACCTGCCAACAGAAGAAACAGGTGTTTTGTGCAGTGCATTAAAGTATTAAAAAGACTTTTGCATTATTCATAAGCAAACTGCAGTAGAAGGGACCTATAACAATACTCAATAACGAATTTCTAAAATGAGCGCAAAATAGAAACGCCCTCGTCTTCCTCCAAGCATTCTTTTAACATTCATGAATTGTTATGATCACACTTGTTTACTTCAGGAGAGCTTTTAATGGATATTTGGTCTTGGATCTCACGGTTGGCTTGACCTTCCCCGGCAGACAACAAGAGACTATTAACATTTTTACTTAATGCAGTCTTATTTTTTAACTTTTGTAGTAACATACTGAATAAATATATATACAAAATCTATGATAATGCCCAGATGCAGAGTTGCTGATTACAAATCCAGTCATACCTTTATTTCCAGTAGGATGTTGCCTTAAAATAAGCAACTCACTAAGTTTAGCCTTAATTTCTGCATGTTAGCAGTGTGCCGTAGCTCCAACACTAAACCACATTAATCTACATTACCCTTCTGTGTTTCGCATTAACCCTAATTGTTTTAAAACAAATACTCTTTGCTTTGGTTTGGTCAGACAGTGGAACCGTAGATCTCTGGGGTCATGCAGAATGCAGTTGATTTTTTACCCCTTGGCTTCCAATTAAGTGCACTCGAATTAACAACAAATCAGTTTGCAGCAATACATTATTGTCTGTGAACAATTTGCGATTACAAACAACTAACCTAGTGTTGCATTTTAATAGAATTCAAGCTGGTGACGACTTCACTACAGTAGACGCAACTTGGGAATATACATCCTGGGGCAATTAGTGAAATTCGGATGGTGTGCATGTTTTGTGAATACAACAATTTGGTTCTTGTAATTGCCTCTGTATTCCTGTATATGAGGCACCGATTCATCAACCGATGCAATATTCTCATATACAAATAGAAATGAGAAACAAAAACTCTGAAATAACTTTTGGTCTTTACAGAAAGCGCACCCCCACCTTTGTTAATTGAGTTCTTTATTGGATTTAATTAATCTATTTGTGTTGCTACACAAAGAAGTTGATCTCCTGCAAGTGGCCGTCAAATACAAGCATGCATTTAATTGATTTCATTTAGCCAAGGCAGTGTGCACTGCAAATCAAAAAGACCGGGCGCAGACTTGAAAATGATTAGCAATCAAATGGCAGGCTGTCAGGTGCTCGTGCCTGCAGAGCCGAGCGGCGAGCGCATTGGACTGCTAACACAGGCAGGCGGCGACACGCTCTCTCTATCCGCATGCATGCAGAGAGGTACAATCCAATCACAAGTGAACAAAAGGGCCAGTGAATAGTGGACGATGAATAGTTCAGGCCTGTGAATGGAGATGTAGATGGTACAATGTGCAGAAAACAGATTCACAACAATGTGTTTTAATGAGACGAGCAATAATCATGGATTTTTGTCAAAATAGTGTATGACGGGAGCACTTTGGGAATTGCTGTGTAAGCGGAAATTGTGTTTCGGGATCATTTAAAGAAGAGGCTGCGGGACACCTCGCAAAGCTGAAAATAGGAAACAACATTAGTGATGGCCATTATTACACATCTTTCCTGAAAACATAAGAGCTGGTAAATGGACATGCCTACAGAGGACCTTCAGATTTCTTCCACAGACGATCATCAAAATAAAATGGCAGAAGTGAAGCACAACTCATATATACAGTACAAACTATTTCCTGCGAGCTATTCTCGTACAAGGTTACCAAACGGAGTGGCAAACCTTGAAATTTGTTGGATTGAGATGCTACACTTTGTAGAAACACTAATGGTTTCCTTCATTATTCATTTCTGGCATCATAACAAATATAATGAAATGAAAAGACCGTCAACATCCTTTGAAATATGAAATGCAGTATTGAAAAAGGACACTCTAGAAAGGTGGGCAATTCCAGCGTTGTGGACATGACATTTTCCTTCAAAACATTTTTTCTTGAAGAATGTATTTTTTAAATACACTGAAATAGCTGTTTATACGTTACTAAACCCTTGTCTATTTTACAAAATTTTAACATACAGTACATGCGTTATTGATGTGACAAAAAAAACACATATTTGTGAGAGGCAACAAACTTTGTAGGATTTCTGTGAATTAAAATGCACAAACCAGAATCAATAATACACAACAAACGGAGAAGAGATGACTCTTTAAGGAACATTAAAAAGTTAATTTATGATAAATATGGACTGTTATAAATGTGACAATTCTGAAAACATCACTTTACCTGACTATAAAAAATAAATATATTTAAACATAAATATGCATTACAAACTTGAGAGAGACCTTACATGGGTATTTAAACCACCAAATATTGCCACCTGAGATATCATTATGATAAAAACCTTTGGTAAAAACTTGCCAGGGTCCATACTGAGGTACCTGATGTTCTACAGAACAAGCCATTTTGAGAATTTTGAGAGTCCCAACAGATGAATAAAATGGAATCAGATTGCGAGCATTTGGCCCACACATTGGAATTCACAACTAGATGAGAAATGCAGAGAGAGGATTAGTTCCAAGTGCCTTGTACTTAAATCAATTCCTCTTGGAACCCTAGCAGATGGCTTAAGATGTTAAATTAATCTAGATTTTGACTGTCAAAAACGAGAAACGGTGGCAATGTGTGCAAACTACAGCACCGCAAGAGGTGTCAAATGAACATTATTCTTTGTTCTGTTCAGGGTCACGGATAAAGAAAAGCAGCAGAGATGCATTACAGCGTTTGCTAGTGCGGTTTCTCTCCAAAAAGAAATATCGCAGCTAGACCGTTGATGAGTTATTTGTCTGTTCTGTCTTTATTCGCCCGACAGTGAGACAAATTGGCCCTCCTGTTGTGTCCCTAAAAATATTTATAGTGCGACAACACCTTCATACTTTTCCTTCCCATCACAAAATTATCATCCGTTTCCTAAGACTTCAAGACTAAAAGCAGATGCCATCTGTTCCTACACTGCTGGCTGGCACTCGAGAACGTTTCTGAACTGCAAGACACGACAAAATGAACTGCCAAATGTTGGTCTGAAAAGGTTATAGCCAATAAAACCATGGCAGGAGAGATGTAAGTTTTACTCAGATGTAAGTCGGCGCCGCTAGTGGTAATTAGCGGTACTGCACGCTGATAATAACTGTAAAGTATACAGTGACCTCATATGCTATGAATTACAGGCTGTGAGCAGTATCTCACTCACAGGAGATTAACACGATCGGGGTTGGCACAGGCTAACCGCAGCGAGGATTCCCGACAGAATTTGACTTGACAGACCTTTTCCTGACTTTACAGCTTTGATGCACAGAATTTCAAAACCTGAAAACTGCTGCTGCAGGCAAAATACACTGAACTTTATTTAAACATTTTACATTAAAGTAACCCACTTTCTTCTAGAAAACCCCATCTCCTTTAATTTCTCTCTGCGGGGGATCGGTGACATGCTGAACGCTTTCATGTGAATGCATTTCACGAAAATAAACAGTTATAAAAAATAAATGGCACAAGGGTTTGCAGCATTAGTGTTGAGAAAATAGGCATCCGATGGAGACCAAACAAAAGCTGAGACACAGTAATCTTCCTGAGGTAAATATAAGTAATGAAAGTTAAATGTACATTTCAATAATTGAATGGATTACGGTATTACACTTGGAGAGTGGATGATGCATTATTTAGCATACATTACAGCTGTCAGATTCTTATCAGGCTAACATCCCTGTCATATCCCATTTCAGTGGATTGAGTAAATGAAATTACCTCTGGCTAAGACCTGCAGTTTGCTGATTTGGATGAACAGCGGTTCAGTACCCATTTTATAGGTAGTTAACACAATGTAGTGCAGTGTCACGTAACATGATGTAACATATGACATTTAACACAAAGTATTAAGATGTGAAAATTCTCTTTTTATATTAAAAGACAGCAAAAACAAAATATCTGTTTACATATTTCAAAGCACAATTTCCATCAATGTGATGAATTAATTGTTCTCAAAACACTAGCATCCTGCACGAAAGCCCTAAACTACGGCACAGCCCTCTTTGAAATGTGCATCTTGGTAGTTGCATTGCTTCCAAACCTGATCTGAATTGTTAACCAGCTCCCCTTCCATAGAAAAGAACAACATTTGCATACAGATAACAGCCTTCTGCGGTTTCCACACACACACACTACGAGTTCTGGGAGTGTGTGCGGAGGGAGAATAAAACCTTTTCATAAGAAGTGAGAGTCTAAAGATAGCCCTCCATCTTTTTCCTCCTCTCCACTGCACATCCTAGAAATATTTTTCTGCCGTGTGACACGTGTGTGCGACGTAGTCCCGTTCTTTTTGTTTCTGGTGGCCCTTTCGCTACACAAATGCTGACCCTGAAACTACTCTTCTCTTACGGAGTACATTCACATATTACAGACATCATGTTGATAATGATCCGAGGCTTTTCTGAGGACCGAGAAGAACGCAGGCCTCCCCTGTTCGACGAGAGGTGTATGCGACCCCGCAAACCTGTGTGGAACCTGGAGGCAAGGTCTCGCTAATGAGCCTTGACCGGGGAGGGAATGATGCCGAGACGAGCCTCATTTTCAGCTCCCTCCAGTAACAAACACACAGTTGTGAAATGTCATCTCCGTTCTGCAGGGGTGACAGCGGCGTCTCCAGCACACGGAGCCAGACGTCATACGTTTATAAACAAAACACACTGCCATGATGCCAGGGTGTTATGGGTAGTTGCTATGGGATTACTAGGGTGTTGTGGATGGTTGCCAGAGTGTTGTTAAATAGACAATAAACACCTGTAATTGTCAACAAAAATCTGAAGTATTTGGTTTTGGGAAGAAGAAACAAACTTAAGCTTTCATCATCAGATCTGATTCATGCTGTCCTGAGGGTGTTGTTTCATCACTACAAATTTCTGCTCACTCCTGACTTTGAACTTCAACAAGTCATCGCTTATACTAAGTGACCTGATTATGTTGGGGGAGAGAGAGAGGGAGAGGGAGAGAGAGAGAGAGAGAGAGAGAGAGAGAGAGAGAGAACAGAAAAAAACAGTCCTTAACAGGTGGCACTAGACAAAGCAATTCTACAAAAGCTACCTATTTTTTCATATTACATTTACATATTTTTCAATCAAGTTATAATTCTGACAAGTTTGTCCCATGACTGCACATCAAATTAATAAATAAACACACATTAAATATTGATTATGTTGTAATAAATTTATAATGTTAGAAGAAAGAGACCACTGACTGAAATGAGGAAACATAACTAGCACAGCTATGTAGAAATTATATGTTGCCTAAGACATTATACAAAGAAAACTGGCCAAAGAACCCAGTGACTGACCAATCAGAATCAAGCAATGCATCTGCATATAGTTTCTTCAAGGCCTGGATGTACATTTGCAAAAATGACTTTGCATCTGTAATTTTGTGTTCGCCATAACACGCAAATAATAAAGTCAGAATTAACTTCAACTGGAGGCTTGCATCAGCTTGTGAAAGCCAGACCAGACTAAGTCTGCAGAGCGACGAGGGATGGTGCCTTATTATTTGTACACAACCACGCACGAAATGCCAGAACTTCAAACCTCCGCCCCCACTGTTTGGCAAACTGAAGTTTGCTGAGAGCCTCCTGTCTGTCAGTTTTGTCAGATGCTTTTGGTGAAAGAGCAGAAAAACATGAGATGAGGTGTCAGAGAGGGCATGCATGACGTTAAGGGAACAGTATTGAATGCTATCTCAGGGGCCACAGCGGTTAACCATGTTTGACGGCTACAGACGCTAAAGCCAGTACCGCTCCGGCCAATCAGAGCCCTCCTGGCCGCGTGTGAACCTGCGGCCAGTGAAGCGGCGAAAAAGAGTGTAAGTGCGTTCTGACACCCTCCCAGATTAAATGTCACAGGGTGTCGCTGGGTCCTAAAGCTCCTTGGATCTCGCTCATGGGTTGGATATGACTGTCGACCCGTTGCTGTGGTGTCACCGCTGGATCATAATTGTCTTTGTCTTTTTGCTGCCATGTCTCAGGCGACAGAGAGCCACGAGGTTTAGTTTTGTAAAGAAAGTCTGTTTACACATCAGAATGAAAATGATTTTTTTAGATGCTTCACTTTTATATGTAAATAACTTAAGAACATGAAACAATGATAACATCAAAATGCTTATGAAATGAAGCTTACTGCATAACATATAATATACATTTTAAAAAACTCATATCAAAAGTTATAAAACTAACTTGTTTCTTCTAGACATCAGTAAGACAAAAATGAAAACAAATGAGACTTTGAATGAATACTAAATTAGATTTATTAGATGAGTAAATTACAAAGATCATTCAAGCATATATTTAATTAAATGATTTATAGTTAATATTCTATGTTATACTTTGGAATTATTGTTTACTATAATAATTGTATATAATTATATAATTTTTTTGTTTGTTAATATACATTAATATTAATATTGAAAATTTACTAATAATTTAATAGCTCTTCAGTTTTTTTTAAATGGTGTCATTTGTATCTTTTATATTTTTAATAATTTTTTTTATAAAGAGTTTTTAAGACTCTTCTAATAAAACCCAACAGAAAATGCCATTAATGCTCTGGAGCTATAAACGAGCAACTTCAGAATCATTGTCCTCTGGGTAAATTCTACTGCTGTAAAGTCTGTGCTGTGCCGTATTAACCATTACACCAATGGAAACTGTTGTTCAACAACAGCTCTACAGACTAACTCTATTTATAAGAAAAATAAAAAAAAATCAATAAAACATATAGCAGACACGAAAAAAGCCTGGTAAATGAGAAAGACTTTCATATCGCACTTCAGGAGTCATTACCGTAATAGATGGTGAACCGCAACGCCTATAACCGAAAGTGCTCTTCATACAGTATCACTTTTTCACTTTCCTATCTGCTGCCACATGAAACAAACAAAGACAGTTTGTCCATAGATCTGGAACTGGAACTGATAAAGACTAAATAAAAGTGTATTGCTGCCAAAACAAATCTCAACTGGAAAACAATGTCAACAGAAGACTTCATCATGCCAAACAAGCATCGGTTTAGTATCGGCAGTGAATACCTAAACAGTCAGTCACCGGCTACTGTCAGCCGGATAAAGACTTTTACAGCCAAGGTAAGGGCTTTGTTCTGTCGATCAACTGCCTCCACGAAGGAAATAAACCTTTGTAAAATAAACTATTGTATTTTGATTTCACATGCAGAACAAAATCCTTTCAACAGGTACAAATCATCATCCAGAACAGAAGAAAAAACACACTACGTATATGAACCTCCTCCAAAAATCACAGCCTGAAAGAACAGTCACATAGCAAGAAACATCATCTATCAATTAAGCATGCTTTCTCCTGCCACTCTTTGAAGATGTATCATGAATTCACATCTGTGGTATGCATGCATCATAAATGAATCATAGGGCAGCCATTCTCGTTTGATTGTATTAGTATTGCAAAAATCCTGATGGATTCTGTTGCTTCAAAAGGCGCCCGTCTAAAAGACTTCAGGCAGGCTTGGAAATGCACAAATCTAGCAGGCTCTTAAAAATTTAAACAGAGACGGACCTTCTTCTGGGACCGCCTGTCAAACCTGTCCTAATATGTGAGAAACACAAACAGCTTGCAATGCGGCATATACTAAAGGCTCGGCTCTCAGACCAAGTGAACAGCAGGTCTGGGCTTTATTACCTCGATTGAAGTGTAGACAAATACACACGCTCATATACATCATGCAAACATAAAGCACATCATAGACAAACAACCAACATGCTGATAAAAATCCAGTCATAACCACTTTCTCAATTTCACAGAAAACTGAGGCCAGGATATGATTTCTCTATTAACCTCAGAAAGACAAAATGTATGAGGTGAAATACCATTTGACAGTTCAAAGATTCAGGTAAATTCTTGTTATTTGGATTAGTATTTGACATAAGGTGTTTTGTGGGAACACACCGCCCCACACGTTTCCCAAAATTTCCACATGCCAGACGGTTTCACACTTTCCAACACTCATCGAACTCTGTAATGAGTTAAAAAAAATTATTTTGCAATGAATCCACTGCATCTAAATGAGGGGAATGGCTTCGATGATTTAATCTTTATTCACCCAAGCTCATTTAAAAAGAACACAAACATAAAATCTTAAACCAAAGAGACATCATTTTACAAAAGCAGATGCCTCATTAGTTGGGCGGTATTTTTACAGGGGCTGTAAAACAGCAGGCTGACCGGGTGAATATGTGCTGGGGTAGGTCAGGAGGGGACCATTAACATTGA
The DNA here is from genome assembly GCA_019155185.1 of Beaufortia kweichowensis. Taxonomy (NCBI): domain Eukaryota; kingdom Metazoa; phylum Chordata; class Actinopteri; order Cypriniformes; family Gastromyzontidae; genus Beaufortia; species Beaufortia kweichowensis. The sequence continues at coordinate 2,797,795 of CM032813.1, read as the reverse complement.
CTGTTAGATTCAGCTCACGGCTTTCATTGAGCGTGACCGAATCTTTGTCGAAATGAGAATGCTGACGGTCGGATGGCGTGTGGAAACAAGACGTACAGCTGTGGGGCTAGCATACCTCAATGAACCAGATGCCCGTAAACACATTCATCCGCTCTTCAGGAGCGCTTCAGTGCCCGGTACACCTTCGGCTGACAGTAAAATAAGGCTGATGTCACTTGAGCTAACAAGCTTTAAAATGTCTTGATTGATGAAAAATGACACTTAAGAAGGTCAGTGATCTTCACCGATTTTGTGGTGAACTTGTGGTGGTGGGCGAGGTTTATCCTAAGGCACGTTCTCAAATTCACACGAAAAGCATCTACAAGGACTAAATAAAAAAAACGCTCTGCAGCCAAACCCGCATCCAGGCCAATGAACCGCTACGAAGATATATCCAGGACTCGAGCTTGGCTCACACTGGCAACGCAGTGATGTATGGGGAACCGACTGGGCAATGATTCTCTCTGTTGCGAAGAAATGCTCGCCAACTAGCTCACTGACTGCTAAGTACATTCGGACACTTTTTGGGCTGCACAGATTGGCTGTACTCTTAAAAAAAAGGTTTCATAAAGAACCTTCAACATTTCTGTTTTACAAAAGGTTCTTTGTATTGAAAAAAGACCATAAAAAGGTAAATGGTGCTGTTAACTGTTTTCTTATTTCACTATTCACTTTAATATTTCATAGTTAAATTCTAATCTAATCATGACAAACTATATATTGATGGAAAGGTCTGATACTCAAGAATAAATATTTGACAAATATAAACTTTATAAATTAAATGTTAATGTCATTTTCAAAAAAACCTAAAATAAAAAAATAAATAAAAAAGTAATATCTAAAATGTAAAAAATTGTAGTTCAGTTATCAAGAACCTTGAACAAAAAGGGTTTTTTTGGGATAACCAAAAATGGTTCTTTAATGACATTGCTGTGTCATTGATTTTGATTAGCTTCATACATACTACTGGAATTAGCCAAAAATGTGAGGATGCCAAACTCCTTAAAAATGATTATCCATACTCACGGCACACTAAGCTTGAATTGACTTCAATTAGCATCCCCTACTTAAAGATTTAAAAACCTATTATTTTCCAACAGAATAAAGGTAAAGAGAATATAGCAAACAGCTCTAGGCAAACCTCACATCTCTCCAGGCTATACGTGAAATGATTACTGTGTTTATGAAGAAAAAAAAGTGCAATCCCAGAGCACTCTGAATCTGTAACGGATAAAGCCAAGTTCAAAGTGTTAACATTTCTATTTATTGAAAACAGGGATTCACAGCACTCCCTCTTTCCCTCTTAACCTGTATGATAGTGTGATTATTATGAGTGCTAGAAGCATCAAGAAAAGAAAATGACAAATTCCTGATTCAGGGCTATTTGAGGAGAGAGGGTCAATCCAAGTATAACACATGAAGGTTGATGCTGAAAAGACCTTTGTACTCAAGGAGAGGTTTGCTTTAGAGATAAGAATGAACAAAATTATTTCTTTACAGTTCATGCTGAAGAATAAATGAGACGGAGAGGACACATCGAGTTCTTCAGCAGATGTTTTATCTTCAGCAGCAAAAAAGATAAATATTTTACTTTGTCTGCGGATGAATCAGTATTTGTGAACAAATTCTTCTCATATTTAATTCTTATGGTAGACAGTCTCTTTTTAATATGATAATCTGGAGTCATTTATTAGTATTGGTCATAAAGGCTCAATGTTTATGAATCAATCAGTCACTCGCTCATAACACAAAATATCACCAGTTACAATCTAAAGACTCACTAAATGAACAAATCTAAATGAACAAATAAAAAAATAGATAAATAAAAATGCTGCAATAACTCATATTAATAAGCAAAATATTAAAAAAGTATTTTAATATTTAGCTTATATTTAAATGTAATCCTAACTAAATGCTATTTCCTGAAGCGCTGCATTGGAAAAAAGGCGATTTTCTTATGTTTATGGCCTCAGAAAACCACAATGACCTCCCTCGCTTTACAAAATGGATGCTGAGTGACCGGCTTTGAATGGTGGCCTGGCCAGCTCTGTGCGGAATAAGGTTTTGTGTGCTTTGCGGTATAAAGGAATTTCCACAGCATGCTGATTTAAAGGTGTAGAGGGCAGAAAAATGGCGAGAGAGAGAGAGAGACAGAGAGCACTAGTGAGATAATTGTCCCACATATGCGCTTACGAACTGGCACGGCCGAAGTGACTTGACCACTCTTAAGCCATGCAATCTCACATCCTCTTCCGACGTGCAAATATGGAAAAGGATAAAGTGCTAAATCTTGTACAGATGGTTATACAAGAGAAAAGGTCAGAGGTAACGATTCTGTAACCTGACTGTCAATCTATAGACCTTTTCAATGGCCCAAACTTCTTTTAGATTTCCACTAGCCAGACTAATATACAAACTCTGTCTTTACACGAGTCAGAAAATACATAGACACGACACTGAATTGCATCTGGACATTGCTTTCCAATTATAAAAATTACAGGTACGTATGTAGATAAAACACATGGATATGTACAACACAATCTCAGTTAATCCAGGAATTAACAATAAGTACCTCTTGATAATTATTTACATTATTTTAAGCTATTTAAAGAGACGCCTGAAAAGATATTCACAATATAAAATGTTTTGTGTAGCACAAACACACATACACAAAACAACCATGCGCACATATCCATTCTGTACTTTTTATGCATCAACAATTAGTTTCAAAATATTTTGCAGAGGAAATCTCATAAATAGTTAACGTTACTGTCATCAGTAAAAATTATACTGTGTTAGGACAAGCGCTCACTACAAGACAGAATACAGCAAACCATATGCTCATTTTTGTGTTGGTGTGCACTTTATACAACACATCCCAATTACAACATCATTTTCATGACCAATTACAACATTGTTTTTTTATAGTCGTCACCAAACTAATCACTGTTCACATGTCAATATTTGGTGGTTTAAATACCCATGTAAGTGTTTAAAGACATTTGTTATGTTTAAAAAAACAGTCCTCCATTCTCCACATACACAGACTCAAACAAACCACGTGTACCACTCACATAAACAGAAAACAGTGGGAAAAAAAAGGAACAAACACCACAGATGCATCTCAATTGTTCCAGCAGGCCGGGAGAGACATGCAGTTCTCCACCAGCTGACCTAAACCCACTCTCACAGCATGGAGATTTTCACAGCAAACTACTTTAATTTACAACCACGCTGTAACATACAGTGAGTGGACATATTGCCATTTACCCTCGCTTCCATTAGTTGACTACCTTATGTTTGTTAACCATAAAAGTACACTTTTCACACAGTACTTCCTGTGGGGGAACGCAGCAATGACCACAAACAGAAAAATGACACAGAACCAAATACACACACACACACACACACACCAAGACAGCGGTTTGAAATTCTTCTGCTAAACACCTGCTGTTGTTGAAGGCGACAAATTTGTTGCAGGGTGTCCAAACCATTACATTTCCGTGACAACCTCTACAAAGTAACAAAAACATCGCCACGGTGGAATTGCCTTACTGCTGTGAATAAACATTATTAGTGGTTTTGCAAAGCGTAAAATATTCGGCTTACTGTGGTCATCTTAATTGAAAATTCTACCACAGGGAGTAAAAAAAACTGTAAAGAAATGTATTGACCTCTGATTTATAAAAGAGAAAAACACATACACAGAGCAAAATAAAGAGATTGTGCATTCACTTCAGGCCACAAATAATAAACTAAATGTGAATTTTATATTACATCATCTTACAAATTAAGCAATATATCTCATATTCCCAGAATATGAAATCTTTTCTCTGAGGTCATGTGTTAATAACAGCTAAAAGTATTTTTATTACGACCGGCTGTGGAAAAGTATCAGGCCCATTTATTTAATGCTAATAAACAATGACATAAAACAAAAAAGAAAACATGCTGAGCAAGAATGATGTAATGGATCTATTTGAAAAGCTTAAGCAATGTTTCGCCTATTAACGTGAATAGATTTTAATGGCTGAAGCAAATTTACGCTCTGCCGAACAAGCGCTTGTTATGCTTCCATGTGACAACTTTGATAGATGATCTCCACGCTGATATTTTGAGTGCAATATTTCCAGAATATTACGCTAATTAAGAGGTAATGGTTCAATCAGGAGAGGTTGTTGAGAATGTGGAAGCGAGAAGCTTAATGTGCGACTCTTCCAACATAAAGACAATTGAAATGGTGTTGCTGTGATGGATCTCCCTGGAATTTTTACTTCTCTGATTGCATGACATGTTTTTTTGTGAGAGACACAGCACGATTATTGCCTCTATATCACCATCTCTGTTTGAAACATAAAATTGCAGGTTTCTTTGCATATTAATATTTAGATGTGTTGAATTCAGAAGATGTCAAGTTTACTGTTGTGAAATAGTAAAGAGACAGATTTGAACATTGTGCTTTTTATCGTACTTGCTCAATAACCTTCTTTATCTTTTTTTCAATTTGAAATATTTTTAAAAACAACATTAACTTTTTTAATACATTTTTGTTTAAATGTATTAATATGAACATTTGTCAAATACATACGCTTGAGTCTTTTCATCAGTATATAATTTGTCATGATTAGATTAGAATTAAACTATAAAATATTAAAGTGAATAATGAAATAAAAAGTGTTTCAACCTGTAAAACGGTGACAGTTAACAGGTTAAATATTAAATGTAGAGTACATAAAAACCAAACCAGAACTAAAGAACATGTCTGTCAAATCACAGCACAAACTTAACTGGATAGATAATTAGTTGCCAGGTTGGAACAGAAGTAAATGAAAATGAATATCGCTGGTCTGACAGGGTAAAAGCGTGGAGACTTGTGGAGGGGTGGGCTGTTGTTGTTGGCAGAGTCAAGCGTTCAGCTGTGAGGATCAACAATACATAGCAGGGGTGCATCTGCTGGCAATTAAACAATAATACAGAGGAAAAGAATTACTGCTCAGAGGTAAAACATGATGTTAGCAAAGCCAATAACATGGGTTTGATACAGAACACACAAAGGGATAAAATGGAAATCTTGAATGCACTGTAAGACACTGGACAAAAGCATGTGGGGAATAAATACATGTATTTGTGAGGTATAAATGCTAAAATGAATTCACATATCTATTTGAGCATTTCATCCCCTACAATTTCCAAGTAAGCGATAAGGTAGGATAAGGTGTGCTTTATTGTGCTTTATGTCATGATTATCAACTTATTCATGATTAACCACTAGCCTTGAGTGTCTTATTGCTTTTATAAAACATTATCACACAATATAAATATTAAGGCCTAAAAATATCAATGCAACTTTCATGAAGTAAAGTCACTAAATCATTACAAAGCTATTGACCAATCAAAAACAAGGACTGAAACTAAACGTTTTATAAGACAAAAGAAATAATAGAAACAAATGATTCAATTCATAATTTTTGGAAGAATGAATTGATAAATTCATATTAAAGTCTCTCAGATTTTATGGTTAAGGGTTAAACTAAATAACGTGAAAGTGTTTTATAAAAGTTTACTTTCTAAAGGTACACACGGCTAAATTGTTCACTGTTGAAGAAACACCCACAGGACTGTTTTAATAATGGGGATAAGCTTCTGAACAAACATAATCTCCCATCTGGATTTGCCACATACAATTTCTGTCCAAATAACTACATTTCTGGGGGTTTCCGTGACGTGCCCGAACACGATAGTTCAACATGCAATATTTTGACCTAAGCAGAAGAAAGGAGCCAGAGCCGGGCTAGTCATTATAAATCATCTTGCCAGACAAAAGCAACAGTTTAATAGATAATCTTGGTGGGCTTCTCAAAGTTTTCCAGCGTTCCTGCTCTAAAAGGTTAATTGGGACTGGGAGAGAGAAGTGAGTCATCCACGAGGCAAGATTTCAAGCGCCAGTGACATTCTTGCCCGTGTGTGTGTGGAGGAGACGCCGGCGCGGTGTGGAGGGAGACAGGACAAGAGCAAACAGAAGAGAAATGCACACACAATAAATGATTATTTTGCCAGACAACATTCCTCCTGAGAGAAGGAACGAGACAAATACAAGAAAGACATGGGAGGGACTCAGCGGAAGGCATGAAAGCAGAAGATGTAATAATGTGGAAAAAACAGACTGTCAGGCAATTCTCTGGAATCTGCCCAATGCTTTATCTCTCACACTGAGCTGGATGATTCGCTCGCCACAGCGGTCTGTCACACGAGAACCTTCCCACAGAAGGACAGCTGGCTTGGAGGAAACAGCTCATAGGTGAAAAGGACACATATTTGGCTTTAAGCGTGACCCGTGAGGTCACCGTGCGTTTCATACGGCACAGTTTAAACACGCCTGCAGGTTTAGTCAAGTATGACAGAGTGACTTAGTTTGGCTGAGATGACCTTTAAACCTCGGATCTCATCATGCATGCGTGTTTAAAGGGGGCATATCATACACTTTTGTTATTTTTATCGCCCTGCGGTCCACTAATAATGTTGGTCATAGTTTCTTCATCATAAACTCTGTGTAATGCCGTTACATAGCAATGAGAAGAAATACAGCATCATGTCAAGTATGATGACATGACCATGAAAATTACTCATATAAAGTATGCTTTTGGCAGACCGTTTTATCCAAAGCAACTTACGGTGCATTCAAGATATATTTTTAGCAGAATGTGCGCTCCCTGGGAGTGCAATGACCTTTGCGCTGCTAATGCAATGCTCTATCAGTTGAGCTATAGAAATACTAAAGACTACAAGAACAACAGTAAGTCATATCAATGCGGATCTATTTATAAGTATAAATATACTATTTAATATATTCAACTTTTTTTCTTAAACTATCTCAGTGCAAACCATCTTCATCAACCGCTGAAGCTAACGTGTCATGTGGTTTACATCGGCAGTTTCATGCAAATGTCAACCTTACCATGAAAAATAAAGTATTTATCAAGGGTTTTTCACTATACTGATAGCTCAAATGTCAATATTTGTTTAAATGTCCATGTAAGTCTCTAATAAAGCTTTTAAAGTATTTTTTAATAAAGTTTTCAATAGTTTTCAATAATCAGTCAAGTACTATTTTGAGAAATTGTTACATCCACAACGGCTCATATTTTGTGTCATAAATGCAAAAGTTTAATAAAAATGTACATTATTTTCACATTCATGTGGATCAATTTGCATTTTATGTAGAAATCCTTGAAATTACTATACTGTATGTAAACAACCATACTTTTGTAATCAAATGATCAAGTGTCCTGCAAGACCAAAACAAAAATCTTGTAGGACTGGAATGAATGATTACATAGAGGATTTGTCTTTTAATAAAGGTTAGCGCACCCTTGAGCTTTTTCAGCTGCTTTGGCATTAGGTGTCGAGTATATCAAACCTAATGTGCATCTAATTCTTATTTCAGTGAAGACGATAAAGTCCTGTTTCTTATGATACGGCAAATAACAAAGCATTTTTACTTTCCAATTATATAGTTGAGTTTAATTCATTTTAACATCAATGACGAAAAGCCAATACTAATACCTTTCTGTATTTCTCACACACACACATGCACATGTTCAAACAGCGTCAGCTTTCATTCCAGAAGGTCAAGAGCAGCTCCTCAGTTCTACTTGCATGCAGAGGGTCATAAATTAAGAACAGGCGCGAGTGCCACAATCAGCCAATTAACTCAGAATTCAGAAAGGCCAATGCAATTTCATCTCTGCACAACTGCTCTGGCACTGGCCGCAGATTCATTAAAGCTGACTGACCGGCTTTCCACAGCAAACCTCCTCTACTCGCTCTCACACACACATACAGACAGTGTGCAACCCCCGCCACACCCTGCTTTAAAAGCAATTACCAGACATCTCTCTTGCTCTTTTTACTTTCTTTAAGTCCTTTATCATGAGTAATCGCAGTGCATGTAAAATGCATCTGTCTTAGAGAATCAAAGGAGAGATTGAGTCTTTTTACTGATGCGCACGTCAATAAAATCTCTCATCATGGATATAGTTTTAATGGAAGACTGTGAATCAAATTCAAGTTCTGTTTGTTTTTTTTGCAGAAAATTTTCACTGTTCATACTCGGAATGTGCACTTCAAGGCTTTGAAAATAAAGGTATTATATACTAAAAGACAATGGGTAAAATTTCATTCTAATCCATTTGGCTTTAATGTCTAATCCCTCTACATCTCGGGCACTCTTCCAGCTTAACTCGTAATTGGCTTCAAAATGGGCTGAAGAAATCTAGGTACAGAGCCTGACTTGAGTTAAAGTCGGCCTTACGCCCATTAGCTCAGGTCGACAAATGGAAGATAAAAAACTACACATTCATGCATTTTAAAAAAGTAGCTGAAGCTACAAGTTACATTGATGCAGTGACAAAAGAAGATAAAAAATAAAAACGAGCATTGTTGTGACTTCTTTATGTGATTCCAAAGTGATTAGTCACATGTCATTTACGTTCAGATCACTGGCTCGTAAACTTCAGTGCCCTGAACTGGGTCGACAAGAGAGAAAAATTTAAGGGTTATGTTTTAGTGGGATTGTGCGTCATGTGACATCACATAACCAGTGGTGTTGAATCTTTCTTTCTTTTACCATGAATTTCCAACTAAACTCTATTTCTAGAATTCACAAAAAACTATATGCATGAATGGGATGGGAATTTTTTATCAGTCACATAGCATGACCCACACAACAGATCAATAAAAAAGTAAAAAAAGAAAACAAAGGACAACACCAAATTCCCCATAGCTATTAAAACCCATCCAGCAGACACACAACAGAATCACAGAAAGGTAATCCCTGCATCTGAATTTGGCACAACACTGCACAAATTTTACTGAATAATCTCTCGTTCTCTAAACAAAAACACTCTGATACAAATACATTGAATCAAATAAACTCGTCTGAGTTTGTGTTTAGGAAAGAAATGATTAAAAAGTCTGTTCCTCATCCTATCACTCATGTTTTACCATCTTTGTGTTTTAAGTTCAGCATCACGTTTATCTTGAATGCTTGCTTACCCATGTAATTGCAGTGTGTTTGTGTTTTTCATTTATGTTTTATTTACTCACCAATCACTCTGCAGCGATGCATTAATAATTCTCTAAGGACATCTCTGTATTAAATCCCTGCACTATGTATTTACTTTCATACTTTTTTCTACAGTAAATGTTCTCCATCACTATGTGAGACGTGGGCGGGATACTAATTGTATGAGCAGTACCTCTTTCAAAAGGCCAATGTCCTTGTTATCTCTAAGCGGGCAAAAATTAACAACACTTTTTATCCATTTGGACATTTTCAGTCCATTTCACAATCATTCTGATGTATTCACTCTCAGGGTGCAGTTTCCCATCATGCTTTGCTGCCACTCTCTACACTTCCACATCCATTAAAGTTTATAATGACTGACAGATCCCAATAATGTTTATGCAAAGTGCAACACGATTCGAATTCATGCAGGCTGAGCCTTTCAATATGATATTATTATTTTTAAATACATTACAAGCATACAACATGAACTGTTTTTGTGCAGATGTAAGATACACATGTGGTACTGGAAGGTTTGGGAAATGCTGTTAAAATCCACCGTGTCATATAATATCGTGTTTATTGCCCGATGCTGTGACGGTTCGCCTGCAGGAACACAAAGCATGAAGGGAGAGTATTTGAGCCACATAAAGCCGTCTTAACTGACTGTAATATCCACCATAAACACAACAGCTAGCCTTAAACCGCAAGCTTCACCGCTCACTCAAATCTCATCTCCGAGCCTTTCTCACAAACGGAGATAAAACACAAGCGTGTTATGGGAAGGGGTGTTAAACTTAATTTCTTTGAAGGATAAAAATGAGTTTTCTGGGGCTCGTTGAAGTTTGAACCGTTTGATCAAAACACAATTGCTTTAGAAGGCATGTGATTAGGAAAAGATGAGAAAGTAACTTGTGTTTCAGAAGTTCAGAATGTCGTCAAAGCAGACTGATGCTTAGTGACTTTTCCAGAGAACATTTGGTGCAGATCCATTTCAGAGAATCACCCCTAAGCAAAAATGTTTCATTCATGTCACCGCTATGACAATGTGTCGCCTTAGAGCCGCATTAAATATTACACCCTGCATGAGAACATTCGGCATGCGTCGCTTCAACCCTGCCGAGATTCTATCGAAATCGCTTCCGATCAAAAATGAACCACCACCAGTTTTTTTCCAGAGACCGGGCCCTAGAGAAACGTGAGCAGGTGGCACAAGCTGGCGTAAGACCTGTGTTCAAAAAGCTCATCCTTCTCCGTCTCACGTCTCAGAGAAGCCGGAGACGGTTCAGAGAGCCGGGGAGGAGCCAGGGGGCAGCTCTTAATATTTCAACACAAGCTTCACTGTACAGGTCTGACAGGTAGAGCCAGGTGTTGGCAGGCTCTGCTAGTGAAGCTGTATGCAGGCGTCTCTTGAGCTTATCCAGATATATGCATGCAAAGCGAACAGGCGTTCTGTATGTGGGAGCTGGAATAAAGGTTGGAGAGAACCGGGGTAAGAAAGAAAAGAAGACATAAAATTCCTTTAGAGATGGTCTGCATGTGCTCGTTTTTTTCAATAATGATGTGGGACGGAGAATGGAAGGTGATATAAGCTTTTACGGCTGCTATTAATCTTGTATTAGGGAGGCACATTGTCGGGAACAAGTGACATGCATTTCATTTGTGGCATAAATGTCACTGCTTCCAGTCCCTGGTATCTGGGGAAAATGAGACTTTCTACAGTAAGTGTAAAGTACATTCACATTGCAAATATCTGGTTGGTGAGTCAACCTGTCCTATTTTGCAATACAGAACTTCCAGTACAAAAAACTACAGGACATGCAGTAGCAGTAAAGCAAAAATGTTTCTCATGATCTTACAAGGTTGTATTTCAATTTTCTTATTAAAAAAATATTTTTAAATGGATGATTTGGATCAAATAATGAATACAAATCAGTCAATAAGAGTCTAGCATAGAAATACATTTCTTCAGTGCTTTTCTGGTTTCCAGGTCCAAGTTGGATGATAAAATGCCAAAAGTATGATTTTGCTAATTCTCGACAAAGAGTGACTACTTCTGAAGATGATCAGATATAACAGTGTTCATTTATTTTGGATGCTTTTAGTTACAACATAACTCCCACAGTTATAATTGTGTTATTTCATGGTTTTTGAGTTTACTACTATTTTAAAATGAGGAAAAAATCTAAACTTCATAATACATAATGCTGTATATCTTCAACACCCTTGGTTTACCAAGCCGCCTGTACTGAAACATGACAGTACCCACCACTTATAATCAGAGAAGGATAAACTAAAAATCACCATATGCATGACATTTTCATATTTATATCTGCATATGCAAATATGCAGCAGCCGAGGGAACATTTTACCTCCAAAAAATGCAGAGATTAGGCGATAAACGCATAAGGAAAGTTTCTAATTTGCTCACGTAACTGAGGTGAGAGCGATAAGAGAGTTGTTATGTAACACCCAGACACCCGTAGCAATTCTTCCTTTAAGCCTCTGCAGAATTCACCACGCAGAAGTCCAACCAGGTCATGCCTTCCCTCCCCAGAGCCTCAACCTGTCGCCTCATGCGACATGGGTCGCTGTCTCCGCTGTTACTTCTGACATCTACAACAAGTCACAAAGGTGAAAGATCACCTCGCCTGAGGAGGCTCTGTGATGTTCAGCAGAAACCCATGTGACACAACAAAATCTGCATGCTGATTAACATTACTGTGGGCACCTCAAACAGAAATATGGCACGTTTGTCGCACATGGATGATATGCGTCTTATTGAGTGTTCTTTCTGTATTCCACAAGGAATAAGACCCTCAGAGGTTTTTTTATGTGAGCCAGATGGTGTCACATTCAAAGGATTCTGTATCTACTGTCCTCATTTCAACCCCCTTGCAACAAAAGTATGAAGTCAAACTTGGCAGATGTACAAGCATGATAACTCTAAAGCTTATGAAACTTCGTGCCAATGCATCTGAAATGACGAGGACATGCCCCTGGATCAACCCTCTTTAATAAATCATAAGTCAAACCCGTCAATATTTCTAACCCTAAAAAAGCTAAGATGAGAGAGAAATGATAGCAATGTTCTAAAAGCCTCTAACCTTGGGCTGAACCTTAAAATTCTATGGGCTGATAGTAAATGTTCCAGGACTGAAAAGGATGTTGATCCAGAAACATGCCTTGCTTGGGTAAATCATTATTTCATGACACAAAAATGGAGAGGATACTGACCCAGAACACCTAACACGATACAACATGGAGGTTGGATTTGCTTTAGTCTTACACAGCCATATGATATAATGATACAAAAATAGAATGTCACTGACTGATGCTGAACACGTCTCTCCTCCAAAACCTGACTGCAGAAGGCTAAATGCACTTTAAAATCCAGCTTGTTTAAAATTGCAATGTAATTTTGCTTCCACCCCTAAAAACATCAGTTCCCCACTGCTAACATTTTGAAATTGGACATTAAAACTCATGCAAAATTGTAGCATCCTGGATTATAGCATCCTGTCTCTAAAAACATCCTAGACATCATCTGCTCACCACAAGGCTATTTGGCAGTAAAATCTCTCTGAAAGTGATCCCAACAATGTAGTTTCTCGTACGTTTTTTGTTGTGGTGTTGTGAACTCTGCTATTTTCCTTAATTTAGACCGATTTGTACTCCTTAATTTTACTACGATTTTGGGATAGTTCACCCAAAAATAAAAATTATTTTATTATTTTTTCACCCTCATGTCAAACTTGTATGACTTTCTTGCTTCAGCAGAACACAGAAGAAGATATTTTGCAAAACGCTGGTTACCGGCACACATTCACTTTCATAGTATGAACACAAGGTACAATACAAGTCAATGGGTGCCGGTAACCAGCTGTTTAGCAAAATATCTTCTTTTGTGTTCCACAAAAAAAAGAATCATAAACAGGGTTTGAATGACATAAGGGTGAAAAAATTATGACATAATTTTTATTTTTGGGTGAACTATCCCTTTAATCTTTATAGTTATAGTTACTGTTTACAGTGTGAACAGACCTCATTACAATACTAAATATGATAAATAAGAATAAAAGTAAGAAAATATAAAAAATAAATGAGAAAAATGTGTAGATTGTTCTGGTGAAACACTTTTTTTGCTATTCACTTTAATATTCCATAGCTGAACAAAACTCTTTCAAAGATTTATTTCCACTAACTAGTCAAACATCTTAAGAACCAGATAGTAATCATCTCTTTTTTAGAGACTTTTTAGAAAAACTACACACACTTTTTTAGTAAAACTACACACTAAAGACGGGTAAATCATCAGGAACATGCCACTAATCTAGTCATAACTCACCAGGTCAAGAAGAAAACCTCAAACCTTCCACCAACTCTGATAAAGAGGTTTAGCAGTCTTCTGAACTGACAGCTTCATGCACAACTGTTCTCAGTTTAACATTCTCTCTCCATCTCCTCCATCACTATCTCACAGACGCCTGCAGGACATGTCGGTCCCCAGGCCTTTGCTTTATTAAGGCGGTGCTGGCCAAGAAAGAAAAAGAGAAAACAAGGCAGAGAAAGAGACAGCTCGGCCCGAGCAGCGGTCTTCCTTATCCCTTTCCCTTCCTGTGCCATGTCCTGCCCTGTCGACTCTAATAGACTATTGATTTTCCATCCGCCGTAGGATCAGTCTCCACTTTTACCATTCACTCATGATATTAGCTGTCCATTAGGTGCGGAGCTCTTAGCTCCAACAACTTGTCAGCACAGAGGCAACACTCCACCTCCAGCACAATACAATCAGCTGATTAGGTTCGAGACCCAAGCGACAGAGAAGCCCTTCAACATGCTACAAGAGACGTCTTTAAGCTGATAACATGAAGGTGAGTAGCTAGGGGTCAGAGGTGAACTCTAACACCTGAAAGCACATCAGAAAGAGTGAGTAGATGTGCTAAGTGGATTAAAGCAGACCGGTACTGCTCGGGACGCTCTTTGTTCTCGCTTTATTACCAGAAGCGTTTGAAAAGTTGGACAACCGCCACGCGAGCCTTCTTGGAAGTTCGGGTGAGATTTATATCAGGATGGTTCGTGTTGGCTCATATGTTGGAGATTGAAAATAAATACATAAAGGATAGAACCGCTTTCTGTATTTTACTATACTAGATATTGTCTTAAGCTTCACTAATTCAGCTTGAACCACAAGAGGCTCCGATTATTATCCAAGACAGATTTGAGCTCAGACTGGCAAGTGTTAGTAAGGGGAAAAAAGTCCACGAGGACGAACAGTCCACAGCTATCCATCTGCAATGTCACAGAGAAACAGACAGGCTCCCTAAGACGTCACTGTCTGCACTCTCTGTGACTTTCTCCCTGCTTGTTTTTTTTTTTAATAAAGGATATGACGGCACACTAGACACACTGTGATACCCTTCACTCTCTGACCTCTGCACGCACACATCTGTAGGGGCCGTGTGTGAGCTCATGCACGTGTCACTTCCCTGAGGAGATCTCTGACTGAGGAAGTTGACACTGGTAATTGCACAGAGACATTTAATGAGAAGGATGAGTTCTCCTGCAGTGATGCTTTTAACCATTTACAGTCAATGTGATCCATCTTTTTACATGTATAAACATTTATATCCGAAACTCATTTGCTATTCCAATACATGCGTAGGGATGGAAACAGATGGTCGACTAGTCAGGTGTAGGATGGGTAACACTTTACAGTCAGGTTGTATTTGTTAATTAACAAGGAACAATACTTCAAAAGCATTAATGTTATGTTGATTTTAGCATTTACTAATATTTAATATTTATAAAAGTTTTAACTTTAACATTAGTTAATGCATAATGAACTAACACGAGCAACTGTATTGCATTAACTAACATTAACTGTTACCCATTACGTTATTTCAATATTCACTTCACAATATTCACAATATTCACAATATTCAATATTCAGATTTTCCTTTTAGTTACCAGGTTAACAAAATTAATAAAAACAATATTGCTCATTGTTAGTTAATGTTAGCAAAAACCTGATAATGTGAACAAATTATAAACCTTATTGTAAATTGTTACCCCAGGATGAGTTAGTAAGTGAATTTGGATAGTTCTTGTTTTTTTAGCTTTTATTTATTTACAGAAATGTAAAACTTTAAAAAAATTAAACAAAGACAAAGGCCTAATTACAATAGATTTCATCAAGTCTAGTCGGGTTAGTCAACTAGTAATTCAGGAAATCCACTAAATATTTGATTATGAAAAATATAGTTTTGCACATCCAAAACACAGAGAGCTTTTTTAAAGACATCCTGAATTTATCGCACTCACAGAAGGCTGTCATATCCATGGTTGGCTCTTAATATGACTCGGATAACAGCTTCACGTAACTCCAGTCTTTCTGTTCTTGTGAAATCTTCCGGCGTTGACTGAAGATGGATTCAGACACAAGCTTTCACCGAGGAGATCTCGGACACACAAGAACGCAGACAGATT
This sequence comes from Beaufortia kweichowensis, assembly GCA_019155185.1. Classification (NCBI taxonomy): domain Eukaryota; kingdom Metazoa; phylum Chordata; class Actinopteri; order Cypriniformes; family Gastromyzontidae; genus Beaufortia; species Beaufortia kweichowensis. Next base: position 2,782,203 of record CM032813.1, on the reverse strand, counting down.
TAAAGATGTCATGCAGATTCACCTTCAAACTGTCAGTAATCCCTGTGCCAGACAAGGAGCCATTTCTCAAGGAAAGTTCTTTTGGTTTTATGGGGGGCAGCCATTAAAGATATGGAAATAAAGAATTAGGCTACGCTAAAAAGGAAATTAAAAAAATTAGGGCTGTCACATACTCACAAAGACACTATTTACCCACCGGGGGAAGAATAATGTTAATGTAATCTCTTAAAGATTTATTTGGAAAGTGTTTAGCGAGGACTGTCGGTTCTTAGTGGATCAAGCGTGTACATAAATCTTGCCATGACAGAGTCAAATCCACTTCCATTTCTAGCCCATGTCCGATAATATCTCTGACCTTGTGTCCAACTGCACCTCTACAGAAATGCAATGATGCTGCCCATCGATTTTTTAAGATGTCCCTCCCCCGGGTTCTCAACTCTTCTGTGAATGAGCATCAAGTATGTCCTCAGCTTAACCTTAATCTTGTGCCAGCATAAAACAAAAGACTGGTAACAAATCACCAAATGACCAAAGACTAATGCTGATGTCACAAAATACTAAAATCTTAACATTTTTCTCTCAAGATAAGTCTCAAGATTTAAGTAAGGTGTGTCCAACTTTCTGACTGTTACTGTACATGTTAAATCATGAACTTTAGAGACACTGAACAAACATCTTGTCTACTGTACATACATGTGCTATCAGTCTTTTCAACCTTCTGTATTTACCAACACACTTTAAAACATGCTGGGTTATTTTTAAAAAGGGACGAACCCAACCGTTAGGTTAAATCAAGTCAATATTTGAATATATTGAATATTTAATATTTGTTAAAACAAACCAGCAGTTTGGGTTAAAACGAACCAGCATGGGTTAATTTACATCCCAACTGTTGGGTTGGTCTCTTTGTGATCCAACGCTGGGTTATTTTCAACCCAACAGTTTGAAAATAAAGCATTTTTTAGAGTGCATGCACATTTTTTCAGGTATTTACCTGCATTTATGAAGTACACTGCACGGCAAAAGCATGATGACATTGGCTTCAATTCAAAAGCGAACTAATCCACAATGTGTGCATCAGGCATCAGTACAACACAAAGTCGCCCTCTGTCAGACATGACTGTGTTCTTTCCCAAACGCCACTTTACAACCCGGGACAAAGCAGCATTAGGCTAAAATGGATCTTATCAATCTTTTCCTCCTGGCAGCCAGTAGAGGAGAAAAAACACGGCAGTCTGTCACACTGACAGAGCAACTTCATTTATAACGCAGCTGATTGGGCGACAGCAGGTAGGCCTCACATAGTGGTGAAATAAAAAAGACTGTAATGCTCTGCCTCTTCTTCTCTCTCTCCATTCGGGTTCAGCTGCATCAAACTGGTGAAAAACAAAAGCCTCCTCGTCGTTTCACAGAGCATCTTCCTCATTAATTATCCCTCTGTCTTGGGAAGAGAAGGCATGTGCTTGTCTGGGCGTTCAGAAGTGATCAGCTGATAAATGGCTTGCTTAACGGACCCAGTCCATCCAACCCCCAGCGCATAAAACACTTTGCATACAGCCTGGGTTGTTGTCGTCCCTCACAGAAAAAATCCAAACAGCCTTTGTTGTGCTGTTTATGTCGGCCTGTTCACACTAAATATAACTATAATAAAAACCATATTAGCATACACACCAAATGGCAATAATGTTTATGATGTTATGACCTGCCCTCTGCCGTTTTACATATTCCTTGTGCAAGCCCTTTAAATTACAATGGATTTTGATTGGCTGTCCAATATTTTATTGTTAATCAGTTAGAAAAAAACTCAAAAGTAAATATTTGACAAATTTTCATAACAATAAAAATAATTTTAAAAGTTGTTAAAAATGTTTATTTTTTAAAAGTTAAAAAAAAAAAATTAAAAAGATTAAAATAAATAAAAAAGGTAAAATATATAAAATGTAAAAAAATTTAGACCACTAAAACCCTTTCTTACAAACTGCTGCAACATTATTGAACAAATTAACTACTTTCAACAATAAATTTAAGTAGATAATAACAATAAATCAAATAATTATAAAATTATATATTATAAAATTATACAAAAAATAAGTAATCAAATAATATTAAATAAATTACAAATCACCTACAAGAAGCAAAGGTTTTAAGCAAGTATTAACATAATATACAATTAAAGCTTCATAGTTATTTTCAATGTCTCCTGATGTGCACTGCATTTTAAGACTACTATAAAGACGTCCCAAATCTTCATCATATGAGAACGGTTTCACTATAAATGTGTTAATAATAATTAAATAATAATAATTAAAGTGTGGTGATGCCTTCCCTGTAATAAAACACAGATTTTACTAACTAATTACAAAAAATATGTAGAATCAAGACCTTGAGTGGTTTTCTGAGGACCCTGAAAGACACTTCTGTGTGGAGAGACTGGGCTCAAACTCATGCCAAACCTTATTAGGTGCACATCAGAAGGCTGGCATGAGAGTGCTGGTCATTTCCCCTCTACAACACCAATGAAAGCACAGAGCCCAGGTGACAGGCACTAACACAAAACACAATCTGGGTGAAACTGAGGCTGTGTCCAAGAATGTAGCCAAGCCACACAACAAACCGGGCAGGAAGTGGAGCTGCCAGTCCCGGCCAAGTCTATTAGTCTACAGTTCACCAGACTCACAGACGCAGAAGGTGACCGGGAGGTGGAAGGTATTAGCCGTTTAAAAGTGAGCAGGGACGACAAACAGTAACTGGCAGTTCAAATGGCTTCTCCTGCCCAAAAATGTGAGCAAAACTAAGACATTTCAGCTTCAGTACACCCTTCTGCACACCACTCCAAAAACTCACAAGCTGACCTTGACCAGAAATGCTTATAAAAATGCAATAAAATATGCAATAAAAATGTAACTGGCTATTAAAAATGACAAAAACATAAAAAAATTCCATAAGTGTTATTATTATTATTATTATCATTATTAATAACAATAATAATAATGATAATAATAATAATAATATTTATTAGTTGTCATAATTTATTATTATTATTATTATTATTATTATTATTATTATTATTATTATTATTATTATTATTATTATTATTATTATTATTGTTATTATCTAAAGTTTCACTCTATAAAGTCACTCTGACTTCATGGCTCTTCGAATAAACTGTAAATATTTTGTAAATGTTTATGGAAATATTATTATATATCAAAATATTATTTATATCAAAGTACTATGGTACCTATTTGATACCATTACTGCACTATTGTACCACAACACATATTGTAAAGGCAGAACACATACAGTTCATTTCTAAAACCTTTTACAATAACTAAATATAAAAGAATTACTTTTTCTATCATTCATATAAGCATAGGGCAAATAGATCCAAAAGAAATCCACAAGCCAAAAATCCTTTAAACACAGCCTCCGTAACACATAAACTGACTGCTTTAGTACTGAGTATTTTTTCAAATCATTTGCTGAAGCATTTCAGGCCCTCCCACTCATCATGCCTCCTAATAAACTAAACCGCACCAAAAAAGTACCACTTATAACCACAAACACAAGCTTTAGAAATCCCCAGATGAAACGGTGCGTTCGCGTGGCACTTACGCATAACACACGTAATTACCGTTCAAAATAAAGCAACGTGATGAGATGCCTGTGTGAGGGTTGAGTGTTATTTTGCTCTCAGTCTCAGTGGGGGAATAATGGCAGAGACTCAGTTCGTCCCATAGATATCCGAAGAAACGCACACGCGCAAACACAAACGCAGGACACAAATGCAATTTATGGCAGGAATCAGAGCGTTTGCAGCTCAGTGCTCAGGCAGGAGAGATGAGGTTATCACCTCTATCTCCACGCTGGTGGGGGCCGCAATAAAATCATACCTCAGCAACAGGCCCCGGCAATGAGATTTGCAGGACAGTTGTAAATGTTCCAGAGTGGTTTCTCTCTCTCTCTCTTTCGTTCTGACACAAGGGCACTCTGGTATTTCACCCCACTTCCCAGCAGCAGCAGATGTGCTTTAAGGCACGTATATTTGGAAAGGTTTCACACTCAAATATAACATTTAGGGCACTATAGCTCGGTCCCAGCCTTGCAAACTAGTACCGTGTTTGTTTTATTGTACGATGATGCTATATGGTACCAAAGGCAAAGTTTTCTCTTTTGATAAAAATGTCCTTTACAATTGAACTTGAAATAGCATTTAATTACAGAATAGCAGAAGAAAACAATAAACAATAATGTGCAAAGTGATAACAGCATCTGTCAAACGGTAGTCAACTCAGTGATTTGAAACTAATTAAAGATTTAATTACGTAAAAACACTACAATCTATACTTGAAAATCTATATAAACTGCTTTTTCACCATATTTTCACCACTAGTATATTTCTATGTAAGCTGTTTAGGTAGCACAAAGATTTCTTTTTGGTTCACCTTATTTCTGTCAGTAATTTTACTTTCAAGATCAACACTGCACAGTATATAAAATGTCCACAAACAGGGTATTACCAAGGGACCATGTCCAACAATCCAATTGTAACCTACTTTTGATACACTGCTTTGAAATCATTTGAGAATTTCTCTCTCTATAGACTACAACAACAAAAGTTGCACATTAGACTGATAACATACAAAAGAAATGACGTAAAACTGTATTCACAAGTTCATCTGATGTATTACAGAAATGCATTAAAGGCAGACAGGTGTGGTTTATTGTCCAAATTCTCATGACGATACATCTCAGCTTGAAAAAGCTAAACGTATCGTGTGAACAATTATTCAATCCCAGTGCAAAGCGTCTCTTTCACATCCTCTGAGCAAGCAGTTCGCAAGAGCATTTTATCTTTGGTAAATGGCTTTATGATACCTTCTGGCTTAAGTGGGAGACTAAGAGGAAAGTCTTTAAAAATCACAACTGAACTTCAACAAGCGCGCGAAGGCAATTGAGCCATCTATCAGCGGGCAGGTCCTGCCTGGTAATATCACCTCGAGTGAGGTGGGGACTTCATCTCAATAAAAGGCCTGCTTTTGTGACCGCATTGAAGAGGGATGAATATGGAGATGCATTTGGAGGGAATATGTTTTTTCTTTATCGCCGTGGTAACTCGACACAAACTGTGCCACTGACACCCCCCCAACCATCTAGGAATAATGAAAATACGTACAAAACGCATCGCTCTGCATCTTAGAAATGTCAATGCATAAATAATGCAGAAACCCCCCTTTTGCATCCTAAGGGTCTATATAACACATGGCACAAAATGGATGGCGCTCCAGTGTAACAAGGTCTGGTCGTCATAAAAAGCTTTTAGACAAATGGCGTACCGTCCTCTCCAATAAATTATGAGATGCGAAGAGAAATGAAACAACACTGCTCAGCTAAATAAATGTAGCAACATACGAGTGGACGAAAACAACAGCCAGTAATTCATCCTATTGTTTCTACTCTGAGTAATGCAGGCTCCGCCCCCAACCTGTTTTCCAGTTTATAGAAATGATTTTCGCTATTGTACGCAACTCTTTGTTATGTAGAAACATATGCAGATGTCCCATGCCACTGAATAAGCGTATGCGTGTGTGTGCTCGACAGCTGGTTTATCCGAACAGATTTTTTGAAACGATTTTTCAGACGACCGAAATCACTCTCTGGCATTGGGAGGAAAGGCAGGGGGAGCTGTGGTTGTCTCGCACGATGATGTACCATGTTCTGACATCTCCCAGCCCTCAGGACCATAGCAGGCTGCCAAAGTCCCACAAGGCTGTTTTCTGACAGCAGGGAACCAGCAAATACCTGCCTGTGGTCCCTCAGTGACGCCTGAGACAGACAGAAGAATCAGATCTGCTTTACTTGTTAACAGTATTTATTACACAGCGCTCTGGAATACTTGATTCTGACAGGGTCATCTGTGTACTGGGAGTCAACTTGAATTTGAAAATAATGTACTTATGAATTCATTAGATAGAAGTATGCCTAATTAATAACATACATGAGATTAAATTACAAATAATTTAACCAAATTGCGTATTCATCATTTTTGAACGTCGTGTCTTGATAGCTGACAGTTTTGTCTAAAGACATTTCATACATTTAACCTGTAAAACATCTGCTTTAACAGGTAAATACAGACAGGGTGTATGCCCATCTGCAATATATCTCTAATCCAAACAGTAACAGATCATAAAATGTTGGTAATCTTGTAACACAATACTGCAAGGTGTATACAAATAGAATTATTGATCATAAGAATTATTAATAAAAAATATTTATTCCCCAAAAATATTATATTACATTAAATTATATTATAATATTTTTATATTAACCTGATAACTGTCACTGCACATATTGAGCATTGGCCTATACATATTTTTTATACATAAGAGTTTTTCTTAATTTTAGATATTTAAATTATTTTGAAAAATACATTAACATTATCAATATTTTATTTTTAGTTTATGTTTACTGTTATTAAAATGTGTCAAATATTTTTTCGTGATTCTTAGACCTTTCCATCAATACTTTGTCATGATTAGAATTCAACTATGAAATATTAAAGTGAATAGGGAAATAAGTGTTCCTCCTGTGGAACGGTGACAGTTAACAGGTAAAATACAAATATCTATAACCAACACACTACAACAAACATCTGTCGCCCACCGCAATGCATTCTGGGATAGGTTCATCTTTGAATGAAACACGTAATGCTCCACAAAGCAAAGAATCTTAAATATTACCTTTGGGTATATTTTAAAACTGCTCTTGTGTTGAGATTATGCCTGTGACGCACAAAAATCCTCTCTAGGTAGGCGACTCACAACAATATAGAACAGAGCCATAGTGTGCAGTATAATAGCGAGTCTAAGCCAAATTGAAACGGACAAATATTTATTCCACACAAGCATCAGAGGCCACAGGTGTCGGAGGCTAAGATATATTTGGCTCGGCCGGATGGGGTCTCCACCAGCGCAGGTGAAGGTTTTTTGTCTCTACAGCTGGCTGTGGAGCAGATGATCAGAACAGACAGAGAGCGTTTGACCAGCTCGGCGTGGAAGAGTCTTAATCTTATTTGCCCAGTAATCCACACGCGTACTCCCCCACACAGCCAAGACCGCCGCACCTACATAAGCTCCGGCGCGCCAGTGTGCTTATGATTCTGACAGCACTATCACACTGCCCTCTTCAACAGCAAATCAGGCCAGAGGAGGGGCTCGCAAGCCGGCTGGACTCGGCAGATGTGACATTTTGAAGTGCTTAAACAATTGCGCTGATGTCATAGACCTCTGCCCTGCGTAAACACTTGGGTTGATTATCATAATATCTGATCATTTAGACGGTCATGAGCTTCTGGGAGATCTACCGAACGTTTTAAAGTCAACATGAAAACAAAATCGACCCTATTGACTTTCCTAATACATGTTTCTGGTTCTTTTTTGCATGATTAATGGGTTTACATTAATCTGAAGGAAAAAATACACATCTTTGTAATCTTTGATAAAAATGTCACGTTCTGTACCTGGCCAAGCAATGTATTATAGACCTCCTTAAAGGGATAGTTCACCCCAAATAAAACTTCTTTTATTGTTTACTCCCCCTCATGTCATGTCAAACCTGTATGACTTTCTTGCTTCAGCAGAACACAGAAGAAGATATTTTGCAAAACGCTGGTTACCGGCACCCATTCACTTTCATAGTATGGACACAAGGTACAATGGAAGTCAATGGAGGGTGCTGGTAACCAGCGTTTTGCAAAATGTGTTTTTGCACAAAAGAAAGAATCATTTAAAGGGTTTGAATGAAATAAGGGTAAAAAAATTATGACATAATTATTATTTTTGGGTGAACTATCCCTATAAGCCAAACAGCTATTTAGACATTGTTGTAACAAACTCATAGGTCTGACTCCATAATGCCAATCATACTGTTTCACTCAAAATGAAAAACTCATCATGCCTTTTCACATGGAATATGCACTATAGTTAACTATAATAAACCATATAACACGCTGCTAAAGCCTAACATTCAATCTATTACAGTGCTATAATGTCAAATAGAAAAACATACATTTCACAAAAAGGGAATTGTTTTCCCAGAATGCATTGCTGCTTCACAGTAAGCTACTTTGAATCAATTCCAGTGAAAGCAGGAGAAGCCCAGCAGGATCAAACAGTAGTCTGGGCCTCGGCCAATTAATCAAAGCAGAACTGTTGCAAAGAGGAAAAGAATTCACTTCGGACACCTTCTGAACACTAACAATAAGCACAGGCCATTTCCTGGAACCTGCAACGTGTTTTAAAAACAGAGGGCCGATAATGCTTGTCTGAGCTGTATGGTGCTCTCTGAGTGCAAACGGCTCTAGGCCAGACCCTGGAGGAGATTCTGGACCACCAACATCTATAACATGACACCCGGGCTGAAAGCAGAGCAGAATAATCAAGCAGCAATTTCATCATTACGCCTGAGCTTCTGAAGCCAGGCATGCTAAGCTCATCCTCACTGGCAGACCTTGGCTTACAGAGTTAGCCATGTGTTACCTTTGGTTTAGAGTCTGGTTTATTGTTAACCTTAGCACTCTAACCCTGACATTTTAGCAATTATTTAAAATTACATAAAAGTAATAATAAGTTTATTTAACTTTTTTTTTAATTCTATTTAAAAACATTTACAATTTCTTAAAAAAAAACTATGTTTTTATAGTGTTTTACACTATATGCCTTTGTTTTGCACAAATTTGTCAGGTTTTGCTCACTTTTGAGTACAAATTTGTCCCCAAAATATAGTAAAAGGGTGACCCTCACCAAACACCAAATATAGTACCTATAGCTGCTCTGTATGGTGCTGTATGTACAGTATGTGCTGTTTTTCAAGATGAAAACAAAATCACACAGATCAAATGGGAATCTTCTTTTTTAGACAGGATTTACACTTAGGTGTTTTGCGTTCAGTGTGTATTATTCTCTTATTATATAAGGATTTTTGCCCACTTTATCAGGAGCTGACCAACAGGATATGGACAGTAGCATCTTTTATCCATCAGAGGACAGCATTAAAGCGACATCTCATAAATGTATCGCTTTGATTTGCTTTTTATTATCATAAATCAATGAGGTAATACAGCTAATGAATAAAACCCTGCTCATGTCAAGAAGAGAAAGTAACTTCCTCTTTGTTTTAGTTCCTCTGCGACTGGAGGGCTTCAGCAAGACTTCATTACATGTCTGTCTACCTGTCTAATGACTCATAGGACAGATGCTGGCAGCCACTTACTTTAATAAACTGGACAAGACCATGGCAGGCCCTTCACCAATCAGAGCACTTGTTGCTTAAATGGACCATTTACTTATTACGCACACACTTGTCGATGGTTTGATTTTAAACATAAATGAACAAGAACTTATTCCCTTGTCAAAATTAAGAGCCACATCTCTAAGTAGGTAAATGAATCCATTCTATGTGCAAATAAACAAGAAATATAAACAGAAATATACAGTCAGAAGCCCCCGAATGGCCCTAATGTTTGACATATAAAGCTGGAAGAAGTTCAGAGGCGCACATGTTAAACCTTCTCTATTGAATCCATCGGCATTCAAGCCCAGCACAGTATGCGAAACAGATTTTTGCACTAAAAGTGATAACAAAACCAGCAATTGAGTATTTTCGCAACTTTTCAATAAGCTTTTAATCTATGACTCGCCGATCGGGAACCGAGCGTTGTGTTTTGACGATAAAAACCCTCTGCTCACGGTAAACACGATTATATCTGTGACCTTGACTGTGGTTACGGTTTGAAGGGCAGCCGGCAGCTACTACTAAAAGATTTCTTCCGTTCTATCCCGAATTAAATCTTTCTTCTTTTCCTCAGTCTTTATTATTGGCGTTTGAAGGTGATTCTGCCAGAGAAAGATTTGTAATAATGCCGCTGCATCTCTATCCTTCAGCAAGACTGATGTTTACACACTTACGGAAGACGTGCGCGGAGCAGCTGTGTATCCTTCTACTAATCAACTTTAAATGGCCGGTGAAGTACCTAGTGTGATTCGGGAAACATTCAAACACCTGAGCAGACGGAAATACACTCGGAAAAGCATCGATATGGGCTGAAAAACCATAAACATCCCATCAGAAGAAAGAATTACTAAATGTTCAGCCCCAAAACAATCATGAAACTTGAGACTGTTTAAAAAAAGTCGAAAGAAAAGATATAAAAGCTTGTTTATTGTGCCTTCTCTTTACCATACCAACATCCCTCATATGCCGACCATTTCATTTCCTGTGTCTGTACCATCCTCTCCATCCTACACCAGACTCTCTACTCAACAATGACATTACAATTTCCTATCGGGGGCTGTTAACATTGTTCGTAAATCAGAAAACTTTTTGGCCTTTGCTTCACCTTTTGTAGTGTCTCCATGCCATGAGTACAGAAAAGACATTCTCACGTTACGTTAAAAACTTTTAAGCTTTTAAAAAAGACCCCCTACGTTCTGGTCCATTCCGCTGCACTTTGAAAGCAAGAACTTGTTCTGAACAATGTCGAACACATTTCTCCTTTTGCTCTTATTATATTTGTATTTGGTCAGTATAAACCTCACCAAGCCGTTTGTCTGCCACAGCAAGTGCTTTAAATCTTGTTCTTGCCATTGTGTCTACTAAGCTTGTACAGTGTGCATTAATTAAGCAACAAACCTCTCGAACCTTACAACAATTCCACCATCCCGAAAGGAAACGAGGACCAATTACTGTATGTGAGATACCAAACACATTATATTTGCATTACAATTGATATTTACATTCAAATGATTCCTCGGTTGCACCTGTTTTTGTTAATGCGCTACACGTGGCGTTTCATTTCTCAGCACTTGTTCCATCTCGCACGTGTCCGCGTAAAAGTATCTCTTGGCTAACACGTTAATTACACCGTCATTTCTGCAACGAGTGGGTGACTTGGGTTTCTGTACCAGAGAAAAATCACATTACTCAACTAATTAATAACTTAATTAAAGCTTCCCGCACGTCAGGCGTGGCTGATTACATAATAATTAAAAGTAAATGGGTGACTTATTTAATGGCACCTTGAGAGCTGATAGAGGTGAATCGCTGTGATTAAGCTGCCGCTGATCAACTGTCTTTATTTCCTCTCTTTCTACCAATCTGTGTTCGTCTGCTTTTTTAAGCCAATCACATGAGCCATAGATGTCATGTGACTGGTCAAACCAGAGCAGAAGGAAAATGACATTATTACAGAGCTGATTGGCTGATAGATACAAGAGCGCTCACAGTTTAAAGGTCTTCATTAGAAACTATTATTAGCTGTGGTGAGACATGCAACATACAAGCGCTTTCATTTAAGGCTTTAAAGGGATAGTTCACCAAAAAATAAAAATTATGTCATAATTTTTTTATCCTTATTTCATTACTGATTTACATAACCACATATACTGATGTGGTTTATTCCAACATATTTTAAAGCATTATTACTTTTTAATAATTTAACTTAAATTAATTTAACTGTGCTATTTAGCTATCCTAATAAAAGTCTGTTTTGTTTTATAACATCAATTTTTTAACTTAAACATAAATAAGAAAAAAGTACACACTTCCAGTGACCCTCAACAGGTGAAGGGTAATATATATATATATATATGAAAAAAACATCTGAAATATTCAGAAACATCTGGAATATTCCCTTCATTCATGAAATAAAAGAGCAACATTTCGATCAGTAAAATTCCACATTTCTCTTCTTTACTTTTACACTTAAAGGGGACATCAGGTGCCCATTTTCCACAAGTTGGTATGATTCTGGTAGGGTTCTTTCTGACATGTCTGTAGTATACCTTGGTTAAAAATTTCTCAATGGTCAGGTGAAACAACACACTTTTTACCTTGTCAAAAACAGCCAAAAAATGAAAATGTCTCTTTTGAAGAAATTAAACTAATTAAACAGGTTGTTGATTTTGAAGATTAAATATAATAAGAAGTGTTTTGATGAAGGAGCTTTGCATGTTGTGAATGCTTGAGTATGTCTAGACAATATTCAAAAAGCAACAAAATACTTGTTTTTCATGATACAGCCTCCTATAAAACATATAACCTCCTTCTGTTAAATACACGGTGCACAAGAACACAATGTACTGTATGTCCTCAAGTACAATTAGCAAGATACAAAGACAGTACGCCAATTACTTCTTGCTTCTATAATGTATTATCTGCCACACCGGCTCCTTCTACATTCCTGACATACAGCAGACCGTCGTCCTCATCACCTGAGCCAGATTAGCAGAGTCCGACTGGCTTGGACCTTTATCTATCGACGGGGTGATTATGCACTGACAATGGTAATGAAATTAGTCTCCTAATGCTTTTTGGACTTATTAAAAATGTGCAGATCCTCAATCCACAAAGTCTTTCAAGAGACTCTATTTTCCCGGAGACTAATAGAATTTCAGACAAATTCAAATAAACCGTCGTGATGGAGAAGGAAAGCAGCCATTATAAATCATGAACACAGTCTTTTGTTTTTCATTTCAAGCGTAGCAGCCCAGGCCTGCCACAGAGCTGAAATACGGCCAGGGAGAAGAAGCAATATGTGTGATTGTGATTTGGAAGAGAAGCAATTGCATTAGAGAACATTCACAGGCATGTAGACGTAGCGTTACCATTAAAATTAGCATTTGTGAGGGTGAGAGTCGCCTGGACTGCTAATACAAAATTAATCCTTTACAAATTTATATGGACATTCTGAGACTGGGATACAGTAATGGCTTTCTTTTATAAAACTTCAATCAATTAGATGCTTTTGTGGGAGAATCTGACATCTAGGTTGGAATAAATACGAAAAAATTGCTTTTCGCTTGGGGCTGCAGAAGAAAATGACGGAGACTTTCTAAACAGGAAGCTTCTGAAGTAAAACACGATTAAGATAACAATGTGCAGCTATTCGTATTGAGCTGCTGAGACCGACATCCAGCAATGACCTCTGGGAAAAAACAGGCATCATTCACAATTTACCCTAAAACCAGAAGTATGAGGGAGAGAACAAGCGTCGAGGGGAAATACGTTGTTCTTTGCCTGCTCGTCAAAATATTGCTTGGTTAACCTGAAACGGAAACGCACCAGAGTCCCCGGTCACCATTTTATGAGCGCTACTCGGCAGGTTTAGATTCGCATAAGCACTTATAAGAAAAGATGAGATGTGCTCATCTGAGGGACTCTCAACGCCGTGTCAGACGGATGTGCTGTGGGTCTAATTAAGAGAGAGTTTGTCAGATAAAATAGATCTTTTTTGTACCCCGATGGCCATCTAACAACAGATAAAACTCAAAGAAGTGTGAGAAAGAAAAGCATAATAAAAATAAATAGCCCTGGGCTAAATGAATCTTAAAGCCTTTCCAATTTCACTGCCACAACACGGCAAAAGGTCAATCTAGTATGAATAAAGTCTCATTTACAATGCTGCAAAATGCCATAAGAAAAATTGTGTGGGAGGCATCTGCTTTCCCACTACGGTGACCATTCAAGCCAGCGTTAATCTCATCAGATGTGTCCTGCTTTTTCCTCTCAGTTAACTTCACAGCGAGCACCAACAATGACTTTATTCTCTATGCCTTGATAAAATCCTTTTTCATTTGAACTTGTCAGATGATCATGTTTTAGCTCTTTTGTCTCTGATCTTAAATGGAATCATATATGAGGAAATTCAAAGAGATGTGCAACGGTTCCTGCCGTACCATCGAGCAGTAATTCTCTTCATCCACCAAAGGCAAATGGAAATCTCGATTTTCCAAAGCAAAGGCAGTTAGGCAAACAACCGTTTCAGCATGAAAAGGGCCATAAATTACATTTTGATGTGAAATAAAGATGGAGATGGACCATGTGTGGAAAAAAGTTAGAAACAGATGATTTAAAAGAGCTATGGCTGAACAAAAGGCTATTGAACCCTCATTGATTTCTGAGAAACCGCAGAAACTTCTTAAACTATGTATTCTCACTGGTTGTATGTAATGTAGATCATTTAGGGTCAGAAAATTAAGCACAAACCAGAAGCAATAATACCAAACAAGTTGAGATAAGAGAACTCTTCAAAGAACATAAAATAGATATTTATTTTTATTTTCATGTGTCCAATTATGAGGAAATGAACTGTTATGAATGTGACAATTCTGAAAACAGCACTTTAATTACCTGACTATATATTTTTTTTTTATTATAAATAATGTTTTAAAAACTTCACATGGGTATTTAAACCACCAAATACTGACATCTGAGCTATTAGTATGGTGAAAACCTTGATAAAAACTTTATATAATATAGAGATTTGCATGGCATTGCTCAATGGTTAGATCAATGGTTCTGTAAAAAACATAAACAACAACTGAAAAATGCATTTTGCATTCACTGCCTGAAGTCGTTTGTGCAGTTCCTGTATTTTCCCAGACTTTCACATGGAGTCGCTTTTCTATTCCATAACACATAGCAAACAGTATTTCAGGCAAAGCGCTGATTTAACATAACACATTCTGACAACCACCTGAGGATATAAGCAAAACGAGTCTAGTCTACAGACATAACGGCACAAATAATGCGTCTACCCACCCGGACATCCACCCACCACCGAAGCATTCTCTGAGCTGACAATGGATTTCCATTAGCTTAAAGTGAGACTAATTGATCTCCTTTACGAGTGCGTTTTCGCCCACAAATATCTGCGAGAAAGGGTCATAGTTTTAAAAGACAGGAACGGAGCGCACACGCTTGCAAACCTCCCGATCAATGCTAAGATGGCTCACTTGAGTCACATCAGGCGAGATACTGCCAAACCTATTATTTTTCAATGATGTACCTGAAGCACCGAGAGAGCGCGGGGAGGTTTGTTGTTTTCCTATAATGGTGAAAATAAGCAGTTCTGGGATTAATCTAGGTTAAAGAGGACACCAATAGTTGCCACCCACCACCCGGCCTTTTTAAGAAGCGAAGACTGTTTATTAACCTGACAGATGTAGAGAGCTATTAGGATCAAATTTCAACAGCGCTAACATGTCGAAGAGGTTTCAATCTGAAGATAAAATTGAAGAAAGATGCTGGTTGCGTGACATTTTTGCAGGCAGGTCATCGCTGGCTCTCGGACACACTCGCTGTCAGGGAACATTCACTCACAATGGGCCTCGTTCGCTAATCATTCTGTACAAGTGTGTTAACTTGTGCGCACAGAAGAGGGTTAAGCTTCCGCCGTATACACAACATGTCTGTAAGCACGTACGTTTGTTGTTACTCTTGTTCTGATCTTGTTGAATCTGGATTTACATCCATTCGTCACTCTCTGCAAACATATCCTCACACTCTTTAAACACAATCTCTTGTCTGAGTGCATGCGCCCGAGATCTTCAAATAAAGCCATGTGTGATGTTCTCCAAACCAGCTGAAACACCTTTTTAAAGGTCTAGACTATGTTTAGATTTAGGCTGTGTTTTCATGTAGAAATGATCCTAGATCTCAAGCTCATCATTTTTGTAACTGTGAAATTACATTTTAATAAGATAATCAATTTCCTAATGAAAGTAAATCTTTTACATTATAATGAAATACACACATTACATATTGTAATATAGAGTTTGTGAAAACAATACAGTGCGCACTTATCTGTGAATAATGAAAACTTTTGCATGAAAACTTTTGCATGTGAATGTGATGCAATATGAATGTTAAAAAAAAGAGTCCAACACTTCTGCTCTCAGTACATGAAACTTATCAAAGATCTCTCTTCCAGACATGTGGCAGTGAAATACTGCCACTACGTTGACGGATCTAAGCTATGGGGAATGTTTCCAAATAGAAAGTTAAGGAAAAAAGTAAACTTGTAACCTTAGAAACAGTTCCCTAGGAAACAAGAAATGAAACAGTAAGTTCTTCAGAGACAGACACAGTCATGAAATTATTGATAACTCTTCGTATAAATGTATGACTGATAATTGTAGGACGTTCCAGAACGGCAGCGTGATACTCAACACATAAGATATTCGCCGGATGCATAACTCTCTACTTTAAATGCAAGGCAGATGATGCGATCTCATCAAATGAGTGATATTCCCAGTCACAGAGATGTCATTTCAGTGATAAACACGTGGGCCTAACAAGACTATTTTTAGCGTGGCACGTGTTAACGATGCCATCCAACCTCACGCGCCCTGGCGCAGGCCCAGACATCTGCCACTGGGCCGCATCTTTCACGGGGGAGCGACGCCACGTTTAATCACCCAGCCAGGTTGATTATCCCCTGTAGCTTCAACCCTTGTGCACGTCTGCAACACATTGTCATTTCGCGTGTGTACATGTCTGTCATACAGTGTGCTTTATTCCTAAAACACCACCTGAAGGACTTTTACTGTACGGGAACCAAAACAAGTAAAGCAAAGGATTCGCATGAACCGCCTTTATTTGCTGCAACAAATGAATTTTAAGAGAGAAGAAATGCACATGTGCATGAAGAAGTTACTAAATAAACCCATTTCACAGTTTAACAGCTGGGAGTTGTTTCTGTAATATTCAGTATACACATATTTGGGCTCTGCATCTTTAAGGAGGATTAATCAAATCACACGCTACGCAAATATGTTCCCCCTGACAGCGGCAGAGAAACAACCTATCTAATATTTCATTGGCAGGGGTTCTGGTATTAACACACGCGCATATATGCTTGGGCAATCTGTGCTGGCTTCATAGGGAACATCTGAACTTCTTCCAGTTCATCAACGTAACAAGTGCTGCTGAAGCAACAGCTCTGAAACTGTCAAGCTACTCTTTTTCCAAAGCTTTCCAAATAAAAGTGTCTACTGTATACCTAAACTGGTGGAATAATGTGATGTTATGTAATGTAAAATAAAGGATATCAATTACGGTGATTAACCAAAATAATAATAGCCACAATAACCATAATAGCCATCAAAACCATTACACCATTATTTATTCAACTTAACATAGTTGAAAATTCACGTACAGCAGGATTGACTAAATGGTATTTTCTGTAAACTAATGAAATATATATATTTTGAATATTGGTACAGAATGAAAACATAAAATGTGACCCTGCCTGTGAAAAGTCATTTTTGTGATTGACTTTTCAACATAAAATCATCCTACATAATGTAAAGAACATCCTGTCAAAATATACCCTTGATATCTTTGTCTGTGTATGTCAGAGATTGAAATCATAGTGATATTTATAGATGGAATCAAACTTTCATGCATATTAATAACATGATTTGATTATAATTTGATTTTAAGACTTTAGCCTAATTTTTACAGACAGGTCACAAATATTCTCAAACCAATTTGGGAATCAAACCAATCATTATAGTTAATAGCGATAACTATAAAGACAAAGTTTTATCTCTAAAAATCATTATGAATTTAAAAGTATTGCGCAGATGACATCACAGCTTAGAGAAGAATGGTGGGGCAATTTTTCTATCTGAGCAATAAAACAATGATAGCCAAACAAACTCAATATTAAAAAGCTTGTGCATCTAAGATGTGAAAAACTATAGTTACATCTATCGTTATAATTATCATTCACTGTGTGAACAGGACAAAGCAGTTTGGTGGCAAAAAACAGGACAATTTAAAGATGTTACATAATCAAAACAGTCACAAATAATCATTTATTGATAATCAATTATTGGTTATTTCTAATAAGACTTACTAAAAAAAAACCTCAACAGAGTTCTCTTTCTACCTTAGGAAAAAGCAGAATACATCACTTTACAAGAAACCTAAAATATTTCAGATGTATTTGCTGTTGTATGTTTCTTAATTTTTCTAAATAGCTATAAATCTAGCTATAACTAGGTTGATTATAAGTTGTGAATGACAGATACTTGTACTCTAGCTGTCAAAAAAGAAATCTAAAACATTTAATAATAAGTCTAAAAATGTTATTTTGTGTGCATTAACAGACGTCTAAAAGAAAATAATACAAAATCTTAAAATCACACCCATAAAAACGCACATGCACTTAAAAAGCTTGTAATTAATATCAGCTCATGGCAGCACAGTTTGGAATGCCATCTGAGGTCATTTATTTTACAAGCAGGTGAGACAACTGCGGCAAAATCACGCAATCAGCTCTGTCTCCCTGTCATCTACACAGATCACTATCCTCACACAACCTCAGATTACCATTAAATCATTGATTAACATGTTCCTTTTTTTCTCTTCCCGGCCAACGCTCCTCATATTCACTGACCTAAATCTAGGAGTTGTTCTCAGTCTGCAGCTGTAGAGAGAGATTTACTCCCCGCTCGCTCCCACCTCTCGGGTGAGCTGCCTCGGCCCAATCAGGCCGCCATTTCGGCCCGGTGGGTGTTTGGCTCAGGTCCGGATTAAGAGTGACACTCAAAGGAAACTGAGCTTCAGCCAGTGGCCTGACACTTCAGCAGCAAACCTACTCTGGCACTTTCTGTCTTATCTGGGTGAGCTGACAGCAAAACCACCTTCCCCTACATCTATAAGAAGGTTTGTTGTGTGCTGCCGCTTGCTCTCCCGGTTTCTTCACCTCCTGTAAATCTGGCTATAGCTGAGACTAGAAGCAAAAAAGCAATTACTATGTACTATACAATAACACTTGGACTTGGACTCTCTCTCTCCCCAGACCCATAAGTTGGAACTGGGACTGTCAGTCAGTCAAATAAACTTGTACAGGGTCATACATGAAAGCAGCTCCTTGAGTTTCTTATTTATCTGAATGTGTAAAGGGTAGAGGACTTGCACTATATTTCACAGTTCATTTAAAAAGACAAGATGCATTAAATATGGAGTTAAACTGCAGGGATCCATTATCTTCCAACTCTCATTACAGCACAACGTTACAGCAGACCTGCATGCATGTGGGCAAATGCAAACCAAGAAACCATAAAACACATCTCTGTACCATCTTTCTGAGATTACTGAAGATAATATAGCAGAAATCAACACTGCCATTAAAAGCAATTAATAAAGAGACCTATAGCAAAGCCATTACGACTAATGGAGACATTATAATCCTAAATGTAGATGCTACATCAGACTACACAGACAGACAGACAGACAGACAGATCTAAGAACATCTAACATCCACCACAACACTACTGTTTCTTAGCAACTGCTTGTGGTATATAGTGAGTCTGAAAAGAGAGGCTTTAAAACGGACTCCATACTGCTTGTTGAGCCCCTCGAGGACAGATTCTGGATCTTAATTACTACTACAGCTTGATATATTGATTTGAGTATTGTGTTTCGTCCCAAAGACGAAACAAAGAGGACATTCATTTCCCTTTTACCATCTTCTTTCTCAGATCTAACATTAATGACTTTATCCAGTAAAGCCTCAAGTGTTCTTGTCATACAATGTGCAGCAGGTCCTCCAGAACCTTAGATAACATCCATAAACACTTATTTAACAGCATCTGCTTTAACTGCAAAGAGAGCTTGTTTACAAGAGCATGCACAAAAAAAACCCCACTGATTTATTTTTAAAAGCCCTAGTTATTTCTATGGTTTAATGTACTGTGCACATTTACAAATGCTTTAGGAAAATGAAAATACCTGCATTACTTACAACTGAATTTTGTAATACTTGCAGTACAGTGAATTGTCTCTCAGCTGCATTGAAAAGAGGATTGTGTAAGCACTTTACAGAACATAACTAACAGCAGAAGATCAAAAGATAAGGATGATACTGGTACTTGTGTTTTAATTTATAAACCATGGAAGCATTTGTCATAGTATTGTCAGTCAGTTTTAATCAGAGAACGATAAACATGCAACATGTAATGTCATTGTGATCTAGAATGCATATGCTAACATGCCTCAGTCATGTGATCGGTCACTTCAGCCACGACTTTCACCTGCTGTGTCTCTCTCTCCTCATAACTGCACTTTTGAAAATCAAGCAGAGCGAGCGAGCAATCACACCTATAGACCGTGTTCTGTTTTTAACTGTCCCTTCTTCAGGGGTGAGAAAAGAAAAGAAAAAAAAACAACTTTCAATGACCCTGATTTCAAACGCATTTCCAGACTAGCTGCATTCATCTGAGGAAAATCTGAACACCTCGGCTACAGTCACGACCAGATGAGCTCCCCTGTCCACTTCCTGTCTCTATCTGACATCTAATGTCTCTCGTACCATCTGGACTTCTACAAACATATGGATAGAGACTGACGAAAATTTAATATATCAAAGCATTGCAATATTTTACCTTGTGGTGCTGATATTCCATGCAAAAATTCCCTGCAGATAATCGGTTTCTAGCAAGGAACATAAGGAAAGCAACTCAAAACAAAGAGAGAGAGAGAGAGAGAGAGAGAGAGATAAGAGGTAATGCACTGAATATATAAACACTGTTCTCCCCTGTCACACAGATCCACACATTTGATCAAATACAGATTAGTACCACCTCATTGATTTCAGGAAATTATGCTATATCACGAAAGCTTTTATTAGCAAATCTAAACTCCAGATAATTCATCCATGTGATAATGTATATATGACAAAGAGAACAAACATGAAGCCTGAGAGACAGAGAGAAAACCTCTCAACATGAGCAGGATTCTGAGAAGAAACTCACTGTTCACATCTCTTCTGGGAATGTGCACAGAAGTGAATTCATACGAATCAAAGGGCGATGCTTTGGGTATGTTAAAACGTAAAAAAAATAGCATGATCTTAATTCATCATGTGCCTAAAGTTAACTGCATTACCAACCTGTTTTACTTGCTTAACGTGAGTCGTATCTTCTGTGAGAAGATACAGAACATTCAGAGAGAACATAAAGGAATGTGTAGGAAAGTAAATATGATACTAAACGCTGCATAAAGGTAACTTATAAATAGCGTTTAAAAACGTATTGCAACAACTGTTACTAAGACAAATATTTTAAAGATGCTGAATGTCTCTGGGTTTGACTGTACGTGAGTGATGGACGGATCTGTTTACTCTCAGTGTCTCACTCCAGTCTCCGAGAAGACGTTTACATAAATGATGACCCAAGGTCCACATGCATAGAGGGCTTTTTAGATAAAAGCAAAACTGGAGAAATGCAACTGTGCTCGTGTTATTTTTCCCTCTGTCCATTCTGTAAGAGCGAGAGAGAGTATGTGAACTACATACTGTAGGACCTCTCATAAATGAAGCGTTCTTTCATCTCCAGACACATTACAATAGATATCACAAACAGCTGTCATGACTAATTTATACCGCAACACGTATGACGTTCCACTGCCTGTCTTGCATTTTTGCCTGTTTAATGTATACTTTACGAATTTGAGAGAAATATTCGCCATATGGTTGCTGCACAAGGTCAAAAAGGAGATTGAAGGAAAAGGCTATCAGCTTAAATGCAAACACATATGCCAGGCTCATGAGCGTATTTCACAACAATCAGACACGGTAAAGTGATCTCTGATTCTTGTTTCTGATGCAGTACCCGCATGCTCATCCAAAACCAACTCCCTCTGCTGGTCACTTGGGTAAATGTCACAAGACTGACAATGCACATTATAAACTTTATCAGCTTAGCTCATGAATATTAATTAGGTGACGTCCAATCACCCTACAATTCTTTATAATGACTATTTTCTATGAAGTTATAATTCATGGGCTATAATGGTTGCCAAACACACACACGCACAAACTTACACACAAGGATGCGCACAAACAAGCTGCCCTGGTCTAAATGAGACCAATTATACACAATTAAAGCCGTAATAACAGCATAAATCAATACCTCTCAGTCTCTCTTAGTGGTAAAAAACCCCATCATCCACACCCAAGCAAAGGCACGAGCGGAGCACTCGGGACAAGAACCTAATTCTGGTGCCACTGATGCGACATAGACCCCAGATCACAAACAAACCCTCTTCTTTGTCTTAAATACTTTGATATTTAGGTCTATGAATATTCAGCGGATGGGGCGGAGCAGGGCTGTGTCTAAAGACAGTGGCTAATTTGCTTTTAAAATAGGTTGGCTGAACGACGGCGGAGCGAAGGTCCTGCTAATGGAGACCCCGCAGATGCTCACCCGTATGCTCCGGGCTCTCCAAACAGTGGTTTATTCACTCAGCGCAGTTTGACAGCTCCAGCTGCCACAGTCCACACACAGACACGCGCACGTACGCACACAAACACAAATATTGTGCCGTGACCGCACATGACACACTGACGTTCTTAGAATACACTGCTTTTCCTCCACAGGTGACTCACGAGCAACAGCACATTTCTTGTGAGAGCCAATTATCAGCGCAGGTGACTAAGACTGCACACGGCATGATTATTCAAAGCATAACTAAAACAATGAGAATACAGACTAACCGAGTTGATTTTACCAAGTTTTCACCATACTGATTGTAAGAATTTGGTGGTTTAAATATCCATGTAAGGTCTCTGTCGAAGTTTAACAGCATTTTTTATGTTTAAAGCATGACTTTTTTCAGAATTGTGCCGTTTTCAGAATTGTCACATCCATAACTGCCCATATTTCTTATAAATGAGCACATGAAAATTTCAATAATGTAACTATTTTATGTTCTTTTCATCTCTTCTCCATTTGTTGGGTATTATTGCATCTGGTTTGTGCATTTTAATTCACAGAAATCCCACAAAGTATCTTAACTCGTGTATAGATTGATAGATGTCTCAGGGGATTAGTAAAATATAAACAGATGGTTCAATACTAAGTCAATATAAAGTTCTAAAAACATTCGGTGAGAATTTATATTTCAAGTTTTGACTGAAAACGTTGCGCTGAAATTGTCCTTCTTTAATCCGCTTAATCGTTGATGTTTTCCAAAACCCATCTTAATTAGATTAAGGAACAAAACCACAAAGCTGCCTGTGCAGAGGGGCAAAGACGGAACAAGAAAACAAATAATTAGAAATAGAGACAGAGAAATAAGATGGTGAATGAGTGCGAAACAAAGACTGAAAGTAAATGAGTCTGGCTATCAGCCTGGTCTCCAAATCGTGTCAGGGGTTAGAATGAGAGACGGACTGGATGCCCCAGTTGAAAGCGGCTACTGCATTAACAGGCGTAGCTCCAAGCTACTGCATGACAATTACAGCTAAAGTGGAATCTCTGGCGGAAGGGCCTCAGTGCATTCATCATCTCCGACACCTTACAGTGAGGACACACGGTGAGGGAAAAAATCACCTCAGCTCTGCCCTCCATTTTACAGGTCGGGGAATAAGAATGAACTGTGTTTGGCCATAGCTGCTCAATGGTGGCCAGCTGATGCGTTTTCTCCTGAAATGAAAGTCAACTTGAAGTCAATGAATAGGCCAATTCATCTGGGGAGGCAGTGGGACTTCCTTTAACTACAAACCTAAGAGCTGAGACCAGGTTTAGAAAATAAAATATGAAAGGAATGAAGATTACCAGTGCATTTTGGGACAGCAGACCAGACTATTACCTTAACATTTCTTTAGGCTTTAATGTCAAGGATGTTTATAAAAAGACAGAAATAATGAAAAAAAGGAAATGAGAGTGAGAAAAGACCAACTTTTCCAAGACTTTAACACCTTTGCCAAGTCATTGCCAAAATGAAGAGTAGTGAAGATACTTCATCTAAGAGATAGACATAACCCTGAACCTTAAAAGTCATAATAAAATAGTATTTAAAAATAAAATATTTAAAGGGTGTATGAATTTTCCTTTACAAACAAATGAACTGAAATTAACTTTATTCTACACCTATTTTCAATGTTTTATTACCCACCTAAACAATTTCTGACCTGATACAACAGTACAAAACAAAATCAAATTAGAAATCAGTTACTAATCAATTTATAGCAGGAAGTTTTTTATCTGATCACATTAAAGATCTTAACAAGCAAATCAGATGATGCATCTGCAGTTTAGTTCTCCTATCAACGCAGGTCTTGAAATGAAATCTTAATTCGTCTAAGTCTAAGATCAAGACAAGACAAGAGTCCAAAAGTGGTTGACACAAAGACAAAACAAAGAACTTAAAAAAATCTCGAGCCCCGAGTGCTACAACACCGTTAACATCCTTCAACTTTGCACTTGCCTGTCTTTTTGTGGCAAGACTTCACAACAGTGGACTAATCTGTATAGAAAAAACTCCTCCCCTAACAGACATTAAATTAAAGGTTTATTTGTCTGAAATTACCAGGTCCCAGACCACAGAAGACCGAGGTGAGAATGACCTACTAGAGAGTTTAATAACATTAAAGTCTCTGACTAAAAGTGAAGCCATGCAGAATGTCAAGTGAGGGCCGTGTATTTAAAAGAATCTCTTCTAGACTCTCTCCTCGCGCCGCTGAGAAACAAATTCCCCTGATAGAGATAGCCTTTATTTTGCAGTCGTCCATTTCAAATTGACCTTTCAACACACAGAAGAGCTAAAATTGTAGGAGGCAGGTTTTAAATTCTTCTTTTTAAAATTCTTCCTCTTCACAAAAGGCAAAATAAGTCCTAATGGAAGCAGACACCTCAGATATCCTCTGTAGCACTGTTTAAACATCTCAAATTCAACGACGATGACGCAACCGGGGCAGCTCTTTGCCCTCTCTTTATATTTCCGCTCCAAACTGAAATGAGATTGTGTATTACTGTCATAATAAAAAAGCTTATTGCCATAACTCAGATGTGTCACGGTCAGGCTGTGCATTAAAATTATGATGGTCAATTCCAGTCACCCCTGGAGCAAAATGCCTATCAATACCTATATCCAGCCTGTATAGAAGAAGACACAAGACTGCCATCCCTCTCATTAGAGTATACCTGGGGCGGTGACTGATTCTCTATGTCCGGCACTGCTGAATAAAAGCCCTGTCGGTATAAGTCAGTCAAGGCCCTGACGACAATTTATTATTGTCACTACATTCTTCACAGAGATGAATGTACCTCTCTTTCGATATTAATACATCGCTCTCCTCTGTGTTCGACCTATATAAAAACAAATGAGATGGAGACAAAGAGATATAGAGGGAAATATAGCGGTGTCCCTTCTGAGAATATATTCTTTTTCTTTGGAAATGAAATGGGTAGGGTTTGAATTCATCTTGGCATATTTTCTGCACTGCGACACACTCACATATAACTTTGTCTTGCCCTCCACCATTTCTGTCCTTAATGTAAAAAGAAAGGTGGAGAATTAGTTCAAATTCGGTGGTTTGAAATTCGTTTCAAATTCGGTGGTTTGAAAGGAATATTTCAACTACTTACGCCAAAAATATAATATAGAAATAAACATAAAATATAAAAATAAATGCAGAACAGTCAAACGTTTAGACACAATTAGCAAAAAATGTTTCTCATGATTTTAAAAATCTTTTTATCTTAAGGTGTACATGTTCAATGTTAAAAACCAAGTTTATTAAAAAAATATTTTTGAAATAAATTATATGGAGCAAATAATGAATAAAAAGCAGCCAATAAGAGTCCAGCATTAATAGAAATTGCATCAGTGCTGTTTAAAAAAGAATTCCCAGGTTGAGACCTCAAGAAGCTATAAGTAAAATTGTGATTTTACAAATTGTAGACAAAGGGTGACTTCTTTTGATGATCAAATATATCAAATATTTTTTTTGGAGAAAAAAATATGAACAACAATGAGTAAGTGTTTACAAACTTTTGACTGGTATATAAAATATTGTATA
Organism: Beaufortia kweichowensis; assembly: GCA_019155185.1. NCBI lineage: Eukaryota > Metazoa > Chordata > Actinopteri > Cypriniformes > Gastromyzontidae > Beaufortia > Beaufortia kweichowensis. The sequence goes on along the minus strand of CM032813.1, from coordinate 2,756,546 downwards.
AAAAATATGTATAAAAAAATATTTTGAAAAAAATCCCAAATAAAATAAAATAAATAAATTCATATACAAAAAGTAGCATACTAGTCGACTACTATCCCTAACTATCCCGACCAAAGCTTAGTTGGTATTTCATTCATGTCTCCTGTCTATTCAATCCATTCCTGTGACATGAATCCTTTATAGGCTTCTTTCCAATGTTCTTTGACAGCAGGGATTCCCAATTTATTATCTGCTGTCCTGCACGGCTACCGGATCTTTGAGTAATTGATATGCCAGTTAGAAGTCTCTGTTTAATACCATTACATCCCTCGACTCACAAATGTTGTAGGAAATAATGCGCATTTACAAATGTACAAGCCTTTTGCCATGATAAAGTTGATTACAGTAAAAGACTATTTTAAAGAACATAATAGACCTGCTTGGAATATGAATCTGATCTACTTTTAAATCTCAGATTGAAGGTCACCTACAATAATAGTAGCAAGTGAACTACAGCAGATATCCATGAGCTAAAATGTTCAGCTGCGTTCATCTTTGCATTGTATTTATTACTGTACGTATTCATCTAGGTATGCAAGTCTAAAAGGAGAGTTATAATCAACCTGGCACATACAATAGACGAAATTAATAGCATTATATTTATTACAGACACAGCCCATCTGCAACAACTTGGGAATAAATGCTTTTCTCAAGAGTCCAACTGTGAGAGCGGATAGCAGCGCATAAATTGTTTGCTGGGGTTTGAACCAACAAACTTCTGATTAAGAACTCTGTTCTCAAGCCAATATGCTACCACCAGACATTTTCTTCATACACACATATACATAATCTGAAGCAGGTGCTGACATTCAACTTAGTTATTTATCCAAGTTATCAGAAAGGCACCGAGCAGTAATTAATTTGACCCTCTTGTCTTTAAAATGAAGCTTTCATTCTGCGGTTTGCAGAAATATCCCTCCGCCATTTCTCCCGCTGATTGGCTCTAGCCTCCAAAAGTGGCCCTTAATGAAAATGAGGGCTGCTCTCCCCCGTCCGCATTGATTTCGCACGGCTCTAAATACAGAGAGGTCAAAAACAAATTTGTGTAACTTGCAAAACTTGTTACGCTAATGAACCTGGCTTTGAGCACACACCTGAGTTCCACCCGAAGACAAACACACGGGAGACTCGGGACTCCTCAAAAGCCGCTCTCGTCGCTGCGCAGAGACCCCGAGCAGCCAAGGCATTATGATTTCATCCTTTCTGCATAATAACATCAGATTAAAACTTCATCCCCAACCTTAATGGACACATCCGCAGATAATTACAGCGAACCCAAAGCTATTTGTGTTTTGCGAAATTGAAGAGGCTGTATGTCAACCCTCATCTCTTATTCATCTAATTCCAGCAACCTGCTTTACGGTAAAGTGCAGGCATTCTCTGTTGTATGGCTTTTAATTAACCGAGGTGAAAAGCTTAGAAATTACAGGCCCGGTGTCGGATAGAGATTCCCGTTTCATTCCGTCGACGCAAAGTCTCTTGTTGTTGCCACAATGCTTTGAAACAGCTTGTCTGGTAGCATTTAGCATGCTGATTCTGCACGCTGATAACAGGAAAACCTTTTCCAGTGACCTGCGGATTTCATTTCCACTGAAAATAATTAAGTCCACCGTCATTCACGCTAAACAGAAACACGCCACCACCATATGCATATCAGTTTCAAAAGCCAGTCGTGCTTTCGATGAAAGCTTGTGTGCTAAACACAAGTTTCAAATTAATTTCTTGTCATAATTCTATTTTTTATTTGTCAAGTGTAATGTCACAAAGACCACCGCTGCCCACCCACCGCCAATTAACTGGACGAGATTTTCACACGGTCAGGCGACGGAGTCTAAAAACGCTGTGATTTCTTTTTATCTCCTTGTCTTATGAATGAGTAAGCAGCAAGCAAAGGTCAACCAGCGGAGATGGGGAGGTGAACTAAAAGAAGAAAGAGATCAAATTAACATATCTGCTGATAGCGGTTTTCAAACAGAAACATTTTTAGAACGTCAAAGGAGCGTATAGGGTGTGTTATTGTTACAAAGACTCCGTGGATGACAGCAATTTAAAGCAGTAATTAATCAAAAATGTGTAAATTATTTTATTTTAAACTTTTTTACTTCTGAGAAGTGATGAGAAGGTTTGGCTATTATTCCCCATTATGGCTGCTGGGTTTGAATAAAAAAAAGTTTTTTGCAAGTTTCTAATCATTCTAATCAATCATTCTAATCAAAGGTTAAAAAAAAATGTAATCAAGCATGTCACCTAATCTGCTCTAAAGCAATTCACAAGACAGGAAAATTATAAGAATGAAATTCCCCAAGTTTAAAATATCTGGTTGGCTCAAGCTGCTTATGTTTCAATGAGCATCCGTTCAGCATCGTTCTAAATTAATATCAAGAGAATGTGCATAAATTCTCTTTTAGCATTTAACCAATATCTGCTGTACTCTAGTTGTCTGCTCTGTGAATATTACCAAAATGTATTGTATTTAATTGTGTAACCTGCGAAAACAACCAAGCAGTGGCTACCGAAAAAAGGTCACAAACACAAGTGCTTCCTGAAAACTGCAACCTTAAAAGTCTCCATTGTGTTTTAGCCAGTTACACTGTCCAAATACATAAGAAGTGTACTTGAGATCTACAGTAGGGTGAGACATGCTGTACTATCCAAACCACTCCAGTGGCCCAATCTATCATGGTCTCGTGCCTCATAAACCATCTGCTAATTGAAAGGGTTTTGAATGGCACCTTTTCCCTCCAGTTATCCCTTGTCTGGCTTTCTTTTCTTTGTTTGTTTGTATTTTTCTGTGTTTCTCAATCCTCTTTCCTGGTCCAGGTTTGTTTAGCCAGTAGAGCTCCACAGAGCATCTCGATGCTGGCACGACAGAGAAGAGAACAAGGGCCCGGCATCTCCCAGGATGCCCATGCAAAACTGATTAATGTTGGGCCAGCATAAACCCAGATTACACCCGCAGCTTTGAACTGCAGCTGTAGGATCGAACCCAATTAAAACATCCAATTACACCCCACAGTGAGAGAGAGAGAGAGAGAGAGAGAGAGAGAGAGAGAGAGAGAGAGAGAGAGAGAGAGAGAGAGAGAGAAAGAGAGAAAGAGAGAAAGAGAGAGAGAGAGAGAGAGAGAGAGAGAGAGAGAGAGAGAGAGAGAGAGAGAGAGAGAGAGAGAGAGAGAGAGAGAGAGAGAGAGAGAGAGAGAGAGAGAGAAAGAGAGAGAGAGAGAGAGAAAGCATGCACGTCATAGCCTACATGTAACATGACATTTTTTGGCAATGCAAACCTTGTTTTTATTTTTAATATCAATAACATTTAAGTAATTAAAAATTATTAAGTAAAAAAGATTTAATTTTATTTATTACTTTTACTCTACTCTAAATAATGATACCTCTCCAAACGCTGATGAATATTATATCAATAAAAGCTACACATAGAAAGTGTGGCCAAAGTACATGTCAGTGCTCTAACTGAGTCACACAATAAAAGGACAAAATACTCTTCAATAATTTACTGCTAAACTTAATTTACAGCAAGAATCTCTCTTCTGTATCTTAATAAAGAGCAAGAAATACTGGAGAAGATGTTGGCATTCAATGTACCTACATAAATATAAAAGCAACAACTTGAAGTAAAAATAGTTCATTTTATGAACAACTCAAACTGCCATGATGAAAAGTACTGAAGCATACATCCTTGTTTAATAAAGAAATCTAAAAAAATACTGCCGTGATTTGCATTTTTAACACAATCTAAGCAGATGACTAGAAATCCTATATAAAAAACTAAGCATTTTTTTATTTAGCACTTATGAAAAAAATGTAATCATTTGGATGACTATTATGATACTTTTATAGTGCTTTTTGGTAGCATGACAGCCCCAGTTCCTATTCACGTCATTAGATAATACTCATAAAGGTTTGGAACAACATTAGGGTGAATATACTGTATGATGACTATTTTTATTTCAGTGGGAACTATTCCTTTAGGGATTACATCCTTTTTTAATATTTAAGATCTTTATTAAATCAGACTAATAAGCTCGTAACCCTTTTATATGTTCTGTTTTCTGTTACAAATTCCTGAAAAAATACCAGCCATTACTAGATAAACATTTTGGACATAATAAACTGTTTAACGCCGGATTCAATTTGTTACATCATAGTGTAAAAGGTTTATTTAATAAGGCTTTTTGCACCATTTACACCATTGAAAGCGAGCATCAAATTCTTTGTTTTCTCCGGGTGAGCCCTTATAAAAATCCTCCCTATGTAGTGTAATGCACACAGAGATGAATAATGCTCTTCGAGTCACGGATTACAGACCTGCAGAGGCAGAAAACAGTCTGTTTTTGGGCTCTGTAGAGAAAGCCACTTATGTTGTACTTCAGGTCAAAGAGGGCTGAGATCTGGCTGTGCTCCTCACCGCTGGAGGGTGGGATAGAGGAGAGGGATGTATGTTTACTTATGCGACTTGCACAGAGAGTTTACAACAAAGTGCACGTGAGATTCTGCCGTAACATTACAGTATTCCTGCAGGAACAACCTGAACAAGCTAATCACGACTGCAGTTTCTATGCAAATCAAGCTGCGATTCCTGCAATCCTGCTAATACAGCACAGAGAAGCGTACAGGACTGAGTGTTCACTTTAATGACCCTAGAAGTTTATTTTTATTTTAACTAATGTTTAATTCACTTTTTGTTTTCCTTTTTTCCTATTTTTCTTTTTTGTACATTTACAGCAAACATTTACCCAAAGCTAACTAAGGCCCGTTCACACCAAGAATAATAATGACTGTATAAAGATAACTAAAAAATAACATCAATAGCATCTAGACCACCAGATAATAATTTGTTACAATGTTTATTGTAAGCTTGTGATTTGCAGTTTCACATTTAAAATGTGCTAGCTCATTAAATTCTAATGGATTTTGATCAGGTCTTTCATCATTTATAAGCTGGAAATAAAAAAAAAATGTGAAAATGAACCCAACAATACTTGGTAAAGCTGTGAACTGCTAATTCTTTTTAAAAATAGAAATATTTTAAAAACTAAACTGTGAAAAATCCTACAATCAATCAACTTGGCTTTACAAGTCATTTCAACTTACATTTTTAATTTTGGTTAAAGGCGAGTTCTCTTAAAATACTCTTAAATTGTTTAATTTAATTTAATGAAGTGACAATGTAAAAACTGCTGGAATGACTTGTAAAGCCAAGTTGACTGTACTTAAAAATGTCCAAAGTCTAAAAAGCAGCCATGGTTAAACATACACCATCTACACAAACACAGACAGAGAGTTATGGCGAGGCCATGAAACCAACAGGACAGTAGGTTGCTTTACGACACATCTCAGAGAACGCTGCCACTCCTGCAGCCTGTCTGCAATATAAATTCTGTAAATCCTGCAAATGAGCTGAGCTCATCTCACAGGGCATGTCAGCAGGAGTAACCTCCAGCACCGCATATTTACAGGAATCCTGGCTACGACCCCCGTTCCCCCGGCTCTCCCGTCATTAGACGCGGAGCCCGCGAGCGTTTGCGCGCTCTCCCGGCGTGTCACAAAGAGAAAGTGTTGCTTGGCGGCGACACTCTCGCAAACGTCATTTAAATTCATCAGCGGCTGACAGGCAAACACGCACACATACGGACAGGCAAACAAATCTCACACAGAAGCAAACAAACAAGTCCGTGTTCATTTTGATGGGCTGAATTAAGAGGAGAGGAAGGATGTTTTGTGCAGCTATCACAACACTACAGAGAAAAAGACAAACAGAGAGACAGAAACAGCGGCCGATCCGTCGCGTTCCGTCATCGCTCCGATGGTTGATTATTATGAGAAATGTCAGTTCTTCTCTCTCATGCCCTCTCAACACAGTAAGCCATTCTTCAGACCAAAGTCACTCTCTACCAGCCACCAGTACACTGCCCGCGGATCACATGATTCCAAAGAAGTCGAGTTGCCCTGGCAACAGGACAATGATAAATTAGCCTGTCGGAGCGCAGCTTTCTGCTCGCACGAGGCGCCGCTCCGAGCTTTTCCAACCTTCTGTATTTGGATCTAGTTCCTGTTCCTCGCTGTGAAGATCTCACAGGAACCTGGCAGCTCGAAGCGGCACATTATTTCTCTTACGAGCACACTTTAACTGCTTTATGCTGTTTAATTAGGGGCTGTGTACTTGTCTTGAGGAAGCTCTGGATATTTATAAACGATTACTTATCGCAGCGGAGCACGCAGTGTGAACAACAGGTGAGAACTCTACCGGGGAGACACCTGTTCTGAATGCAATGCTCAATGATTTGTGAAACAAGACAAAGGTGCAAAGCGCTGTAATCGTGTCCCTTCGTGTTGGCTGACCTCCCTGTCCTTCATTTCGCAGCATAAAGAGACAGGAAGTTCAGGCCGTGTTATAAAATTTGGCTATTTAGAGCTATATAGCTACACGGAACTAGCTGCGTGACACTGTATAGCCGTGTAACGGCCAAGCACAGATGGTGGACATTTGGTTTAATGGTCTATCATACTGTGACAATCACTGGTCAGATAACCAGCACAACGCGGTTAAAATCTAACCTGCGAGTAGAACTGGAAATTGAGAATCAGAGATTTAAAAAATAGTGGAACCGAAGGGTTTTGATTACATTTATTCCACTAACGATTGCTAAACGACACATACGTTTTCTGGACAAATACTGAATCAACACAAAACTGGGTTTTAGCTGCAGAATTGGGATGAGCAGATCAACATAAAATCTGAGTAGATTTCTGCCAATCACACATTGTGGTGAGAAAGACCACAAACAGTGGAGTAAAAAAAGCAGTAAAAATATCTTTCTTTTGCTTTGCACTTTGTATTACCAACACAACCACAATTGGGCAATTACATGCAAATGTCAACCTTACCATGAAAAAAAGTTTTACCAAAGGTTTCAGTCAGGCTAAGTGTTTTATTCTATAACGGTCCATGTTTTTCATAAACGGGCACATGAAAATTAAAATGATAATTATTTCATGGTTTTTGAGTCATCTCTTCTCCATTTATTGGGTATTACTGCTTCTGATTTGTGTATTTTAATTCACAGAAATCTTACAAAGTATGTTGCCTCTCACAAACTTTCTTTTTTGTCACATTCATAAAGCATGTATATTTCAATAAAAAAAAAAAAAGATAACTCATGCATATATTTTTATGTCTATCAGTAATCTATATTTCAGGTTTTGACTGAAAATGTCACATCTATAGTACTGGAATTATCTTACGAGCTACCTAATTCGCATGAACTGTCATTTATTTACACGTTTCAGTATGAACCTTGTGATCGGTCTGGTAATTACCGAAAGCTTTTTCCTGTGCCATTGTATAATTGTACACAGATCCTCACTGTACATCCCAAGAGATAGCTCACTTGGTAAAGGTTGCGTTAACAAGGCAAAGGTCATGGACTGAATACATGAATCGCACAAACAGAACCAAATACAGCTTTTTATATAACTTTCAGCCCTAAACTTAACCCACAAACAAATCATCAACCAAACCCTCTAACCTAAATAACCAGGCATTGCAACGACTATACCAGAAAACTGAAAAAAACCACGTCATGTTGATTACTGCATGTTCGTAACCCGACTGTCTATGTAACCTGGTGTGGTCATGAATAGAGAATGAAGCAGTGCTGGTTTTTAATGAAGAACGTGTCTTGATGTAGATAGCTTGGAGTTATGAATTCATGGAGTATTCAGCATGGTGGGGCCAGAGCTCCAAATCCCCGCAGTGCATCAGCGCTGTCGAGTCTTAAACCGACCAATCCGTCTTCTGTCCTCCCGGCTGTCACAGCGTGAACCTGAGGCTCAGAGCTGCTGCCTGCACACTTTTAATACACGCTTCACTCTATGGGGTGACAGTAGCTCAGACTCGGTGTGCTGTCTCATGATATTATATATATCACATCTTTATAATTAACACACATTCATCAAGATTTGATTCTAGAAGTTTGATTATGTAGGATACAATTTCTGCGCTCAGTGACGATGAAAAATGACAATATGTTTTCAAACGACATCTACTCTATGTCACAGATATTAAACACTTAAAATGGGAGAAAAAAAACATTGAGAATCAGGGAAAGGTAATTCCAGGTTTGTTATGCACTTGCCCGATAAATTACTTTTTGTTTATTTTTAATAAAAAAAAACGGATTACAGCTTTAAATAGTTCACTATAACCTGCTAACTGTCACTGTTCCACAGGTGGTACACTTCATTTCACTATTCACTTTAATACTTTATAGTTGAACTCTAATCTGATCATAATAAAGTTTATTTTGATTAAAAGGTCTAAGACTCAAGAAAAAATATTTGACAATCTTTTATAACAATAAACAAACTAAAAAATGAATAAAAAATATTATTGTTGATTTATTCTTAAAAATTAAAAAAACAAAGACATAACGTAAAATTAAATAACTTAAAAAATGTTGTATGCTCAATATGTGCAGTGACAGAGTTATCAGGTTATGGTCACAAACATACAAAAGTAGTAAGCGTTCATGTAGGGTATGCACATTCAAGTCCGGGTTTGATCTCTTAAAATCTCTTCATCTGATTTCTATTAATGAATGTGGTACAAAAAATAAAAAAAAGTATGCTTTAGACTTGACCGATGTGGAACATGCCTGTTTTAGACAACAGACTATCATAAATGGGCCCTGCTCCTCATACTTCTTTCCCATGACAGAAACACTCTGTAAATGTCACATTGAGGGGTGAGGTCATGCGTACAACCTCGGGCTCTGCGTGTCTGACGTGTATCACCCAGGGCTTTGCCTGTCACTTTAAAGTCGTCGTCTAAACCCAGGCCACGAGTCGGCTCGATCCGATTCACATTCAGCATGACAAACATGTTACTGGTTATAAAGCTTAGTTGTTGTTTTTTTAACTACTACACACACTCCACGTCCCATGAGCAAACTCATGCAAAGCAAAAACTAAGAGATCTAAAATAGAGATGGTATTTATCTACTATATTTAAGACAGTTCTCTCTTCTCACTTGAGTCTGGACACGGCTGATGAGCCTCGGGTCCAGTTGTGTCCGGTTCTCCCCCGTCGTGCAATTCGGCTAATTCTTCGCTAATCACAGTGACACATGTGTCAACACTGGTAATCTTCACCCCTTCGCCAGCACACCATCGCCCCGGCAACAACCCATTTTACAGCGGGAATTACTCAGTAAAATAGTTCAGAGCCACACAAGCACAGTGTCAGGGTGTCAAATCTTCAGGCAATTGAAGAAAACATGCATGAAATGCAAGGAAATAAAAACCTAATAAGCGAGTTTGCAAGTTAATAAGAATAATTAAAACCCCTGATGCTTCTGCTATTTCTTAAATGTCGCTCAATGAGGATTGTTTTCTCCCCTTTCGGATATTGCAGGAACTTGCAAAATTTAGATCACAGAATTGTATCCTTGTTCAATCAATAAAGACAGAGTGTCCTGTCAATGCATTCAGAATAAACAAAGAGAGAAAGGCAAACTTTACTTAAGTAAAAAAAATGATGAAGTCCCATCATCATTTACATACTCTGACATTCTCTTCTTTGCAACCTTACAGAAGAAAATTAGCGAAAGGTCCAAATAACACCATGAAAGTGTCCAATTCGACTATTTGAGGAGCAGACAGTACATTAAATGAAATCTTGTCTTAATAGGGTGAAGCCGATTGTTCAACAGATGGTCGATTTTGGTAATAAGAATTTTAAAATAAAAGATAAACGGCCTTATCTGTGGAATTAAACTCTTTCAAATATTCTTAAAGTAGTCTTAATTTATTGCAATATTCTGGACTTCTGCTGCTGAGAGACGTAAATTTATTTACTTAGTTTTATTTCTGGCATCAACCCTCGACTTGATAGATCACAAGAAAATGATAATAACATTAACTGAAGTCTAGAAATATCTCTAACTATATCACAAACTATAAATCTCTGCCATCTCATTTTGTTGCTCCCTTTGTTATCCTGTTTTATATCTACAGCTCTGAAATGTGAGAAGTACGTTAGTCGTCTCTGTGAAAAAACCTTCAGAATAATCAGTATCAGTCTATGAACAATATGAACTCATTGATGGTGGCCACCAACATTAAATCAAGCGTAAAAACTTCTTGTTTTTACCTAATCAAGAACACACGGCATGTGTCAGTATTTGTTCTGAAATAATTTTTAATTGCAAGCAGACAGACTCCCAAAGTAAGGTTTCATAATCGCCAGGGGTATGTCTGGCTATTCACGACAGAAAGCATTCATATATGGCCATTCAAGTGCACTGGCTCTCCAGAGAGATCAGCAATTTAGTCCCCCTGAAATAGGCACAGGTCTGTAATTCAATTCATTAGCACCAGGAACATCAGTGATGCATGTTGAGACCCTTGTGCTGCTTTTAGCAATAGTTCAGGTGTAATTGTATGTCGCTCTCTGCAACTCTATGAATCCAAAGACTCTTTAATTGCACTCTAATAACACGGTAGGGCTGAATCCAACCTCACAGTGCTGCTGGGAATCCATTAGTACATGGAAGCTCTCATGAGGTCTGTATAAACCAGGAACCAACCGTGTTTTACAGTTTATATACTGTTCAATTTTGGCACCTGGGGCCATTTCTCCTGTTGAACAAAACATCAGGTGTTTTAAGAAATTTATTTTGGATTCATTACAGTACTGTTGTTTCAATTCTCCAATAGTTGAACAAATCTGATAAACAGACAAATGTGATTGGATTAAGCCCAATAAGTGGGAGGCTTTTCATTTAACAGGTTTCATTTAAAAGAAAGAGCTTTAAGTTAAAGAAACAGCTTGCAGAATTTTATTAGTATGGATTTTTCTTGAATAGATCCTTACAAAAGTAAAGCCCATTGCAAATTCTTTCTACTTCATCCCCACTTTCTACTTCATCTAGTTGTTTGAAAAGATTTTCTGTAAATAAAGATTTTAATTTTAGTATCGACTATTATAAAGCTTGACAAGATTAAAAACGGCACAAAATGCACAATATGACCAGTTGTTTCAGGGGACTTTTACTGTGATTTTTGAAGCTTGACCATATCAGTACCTATTCACTTTTATTATATTGTAAACAATGGCCAGAACACTTTTGGTTAGCAATTCATGACAGAACTAAGTAAACTATTTCTATTTAAACATCCATTCGTCATAAAGTGATAATTTATGACAAACAATCTTTTTAAAGTCCAACCAAAAGACACAGCAAACCTCATACTCAGTTCTGAAATAATGCACATTTGTCAAGATACCATTACAAAAGTCGAATATAGTAAGCGTGATAACCTATAACATACTTTTTGTGCACATGACTGGACACAAAAGCCGAATCAAAACATTAGCCCTCCAATGACCTGATCCTGTTTCTACTGCATTACTAATGCAAATCTAATCTCTGTGTTATTAAAAGAGACGACAGATTGATGTGACAACATCAAGTAGCGGTACAACGGGAAGATGACAATTAAATCAATAAAAATACAGCAGCAATAGTGGGACGTTTCCATAAAAACATTGTCAGTGACAGGGGAGCATTGATTTCCATTACTGCTAAAAATCTGCCCGACAGTCTCTCTGTCGCACGAGTCACATCACAATGGGCTCCACTAACAAGGATAATACAACTCTAATGAAGTGAATATACATGTGCCCGCACACGGGCAGGTACGAACGGTTCATTTCCTGGTAGACTTTTCAATGAGATATTGTCATGGCCTACTTCAGACACATTAGGAGAGAAGATAAATCAATAATTCAGTATTATATCATTATTTTAATGAAGCTGAATATCAGTCAGAAGATGAGAAGTAGTACTTTTCTTCAGTAGTACTTTTAAAGCAAATCTACATTTTCCTGGAAGTCTAGTCAAACTTGGTGTACATGTCCGAGTATGAGTGAAAAGTATCCGTCTATGGCAGATATACTGTACTGTCTACGAGCCTGTATAACACTTCTGTCACGCAAATCAAAATCAACAATTGAAAAAAATCTAAAGAACAACAGAAGAATGAACCGTCAAATATGCTCAACACATTTCTTAATAAATATGTCCTCCATATACATACAGTATTGGGTTCACCTTTATCACACTCCATAAAAATGTATAATAATTAATAATGAATAATAATAATTATTAAACATAAAAATAGCTTTGCCAAAAGAAAAATTGGAACCCATCAAAAGTAAGCACAATCACAGGCTATAAAAGAAATATCATTTATTATCTAGTTCTTATTTTGTGAGAGATTAAGTTAACTAACCACAGCCATAATTTACAAGTTATTAAAATCATTTTGTTAATATAAACAGTGAAAAACTACATTAAAACATAACTTAAAGATGATTTTTAACTTAAAATATACAGTAAGATGGAACCATGTTTGCGCCATAATATATTGTGATAAAGCTGCACGAATACTACAAAGAGAATGAAAAAAGCTAATTATGTAGCATAAATTTACAATGAGTAATTTATACAGTTTCAAGACAGCTTGAAGACAAATGCAGCAGAACGAAGGCAATTAAGAAGAAAAATGTCTTCATTCACTTCTGAATACATAGCCTGATAATAATGCCCAGGGATTACATCCTGTTGCTATAGAAAACTACATCCTGTATGTCAACAGTCCACACTTAAAAAAACTCTAATACTACAAATGGATACAAATTGAAAAGAAATATGATTTTACCAGTCTTTGAAAAAGCGATAAAGAGAATTTCACTGATGACTGAAACCTTTACAAAAGTGTTTAAGTCTCGAGTACACGAGAAATCCGAACAGACTGAACGGTGTTATTTGAGTTTTCCTCAATCAGCTTTTACACTGACTGCACGTCCATTGAAATCATCTGACCTTCTCATGCACTACAGACCCATTTCATGCGTTCTGTGCGACTTCCTCTAAATCTCTCTGTATTCACCGCAACCCTGTAAGTTAGCGCCAAAGAGAAATCTCCAGAAATCCCCTGCATGGATTTCCCACCAATCCCTAAATCAGGATTTAATCATACAGTTCACATCATGAGCAAACGTCTCCTCTCCCTTTAATAAAAACCACAGAGGGCAAGAGACTGCTGTGATCTCCGTATATGATTATACAGTAACCTCCCTGAACAATATTTACACCTACAGTAAAGCTGTCTGCGAAAAATAAGCCTCCCATTCATAGGAATGAAGAGAGAGAGAGATACTCCCCACAACGGTTTACTTAAGCTCAGTCCCATCCTTGAATCCTCTCTGCTCTGGTTACCGTCAGATGCACCTTCGCGAGAGATATTCACGGCTCTATATCTGAGCCCATTACCCTGAAAGGTCCCTTCCTGGGTCGGGGGAAAGATGAATGCGGCATGGCAGAATTTTGTCATCTGTCACAGGGAATTGATGTCAAACTGTCGGTTGTGAGAGGTTACACAGAGAGGGAACTAAATGGTGAGGGGATCGATCTAAACGACATGAAGAAACCAGATTCAACCTGCCACTGTGTAACACAAAGTTCAGTGCGATTGGGTGGCGAAAAAACAATAAAAACACCAACCTCTAAATACAACTCATTGGGATTATCATAACAAAGACACATGAGAGGCAATTACAAGAAAAAATCTCAGTCAGATTTATTTTATAAGAGCTTTTATAAGAGCTATACAAATATAAACAGCTCATGTTTTTACTTTGGGAATCTTGTGGATAGACACTACTTAATACACAAATCTGTGACCTGGTAAGATTATACAACAGTGATGTCCGAATCTTTTCCAGGAATCTGTTACTGGTTCAGATGAACAAATTAGAAGTTGTTATAACTTAATCATGTAATTTTCCCCTGACATGCTGACATAAGGCTTCATGTAGGCACACATGACTGTTTATTGCATTTTTCAATTCGATTTTATTAATACGGGTATTTATTGTAATTTCATGCATCTCATTTCAGTCTATTACAGCCATGCTTCATCTCGTAACAACAAAGTCATTTAACCTAAATAAACTTTGCATCTATAATAAACAATCTGAAAATAGTTTCTCAATTGAAAGTTTTGCACAGTTAAAACTAAAAACTATTTATAATATGTTTAATGACTGGATGTCAGGATGGACAGCAAAAATAGCATTTTTTTACTTAGTGTTTTTGTCTCGTTTTGCAGCACAAATATCATGCTTAAATCACCAAGCTTTTTCTTAATAAGCAAAGTGACCTAAGACATTTAAAAAAAAAAGATAAAATGTAAGCAAGTTTATGCTTAAAATAAGCAGAAATATCTGGCAATGTTTATTAAAAGCAACCACAGACTATAAAAAATATATATTTTATCTTTCAGCTATTATTTTCGTGACAGATTAAGTTAATGTGGCCAAATAGCTAACAACCATCCACAGCAATATATATATATATATATATATATATATATATATATATATATATATATATATATATATATATATATATATATATATATATATATCATATTTGTTAAATATTAAAATCATTTTGTTAATATAAACATGGAAATACTACATTAAAACATGACCTAAACACTACTTGACAAATAACCTTGAATTAAGAATTAGGAAGATCTAAAAACCTAAATCAAGCTTATTTTTCTTACGCAACTGGCAGATATTTTTGCTCATTTCACATTTGATATTTTTTTCAGAAAGCAACTTAATATCTTAGGTCTTGTGGCTTATATCAAGTATCCTGATAAAAAAAAAAACAAGACAAAAACATTCAAGAAATTAAGAAATAGATTTTTTTGCAATGTGGTATGAATAATTATAAATGATTCTTAAATCAGTGAATCGGTAAGTTGTCAACTCAATAACTGCTCGAGACTGATTCAGTCCAATTAGTCAACAAGTCATTCAGACTGATATTGAGACCCACTTCAATTTATTGAAAAAAAAAAAGGTTCACAAATCGGATATTACTACTATAAGTCAGGGGCGGGATCAACAGGGCACTTAGCGTTCGCCTGACACACTTTCACACCCACAAAAAGCACATATAAAACTGTCACGCACTTTTCCCACAACAGAGACCCATGGGGCACAACACTTCCACGACTTTGCCAAAAGGTAAAGAGCCAAATACAAAGACAAAGGAAAAAGGAGAAGCAGAGCTAAGGAGATTAATGAGCCCAAACTCTGTGTTTCCTCTCTGTTTAAACAGGAGCACCTTACATTTGTTAGGATAAACTTAGGTTAAAGCTATCCCACAGGACCTGATGCTCGGAGGGTAGGGGTTAGTGGTTTGGTTCAGGCGTTGGATTCCAGCAGGAGAGAGCATTGAGCTGTCGAGACCCAGTAGCATTTCCTGTGGGGCGACAGCAGGCTTATTAAACAGAACTGGCCTCTGCCCTTTCAAGCCGTCCCCTACGGCCCCTGGAGAACACAGTCACCTCTGCAGCTCATTGTTAAGGCCAGAGTTTTAGGTCAAGCCAAGAGGGATTACAGAAGCTTTGAGATTTGTGGAACAAAAAACTACTAGCTATGAGAATTAGCTCATATAATTTCATCGACTTGTGATGTGAAAAACACACCTCTGGGCATGTGATTTAACAGCAGATGTTGCCCTTCATTTAGGGTAGTGACTGTAGGATTCGTCAATCATTGGGATATTTTTACAAGACGATATGCACTAGATGGGCATTGGTGAAAGGAGAGTCTGGTCAAGTGCTGTTGCCATAGCAACAACCCAACTTATGACCCCTGTGGATGACACGAAGTGGAAGAAAATCCAAGCAAACAATCTAGAGCTAAAAGAAACTGGACTGTTTGATCATCAGGGACTAAATAACCTAGAGGTTAAAGTTCATTTATAAAACCCGAAATGAGATATTGAATACTGATGTATTGATGATTTTTATTGTTGTAAAGGGACTTAATTTTACCAATAGATGAGATTTCCAGCTAGTATCAATTATTTTGATTGGCTCCCACTAAAATAGCCATGCGTGTTTTATAGATAGTCATAAATATGGTTCACGCTTGTGAACTTAGATTGACCTTCAAGTGGACGGAAGTCAATATCTTCCTCTAAAGCCACTTCACATTCATCTAAGAGAGTTCTGAGATGAGACTGATGCATTAAAGGTTATGAATACGTCTCTTTGCTACTTTACTATTGTATGTCTTTGTAGGTGCAGGATTGGTGAGAGAACTGAGCTTCCATCAGTATAAACTCACCCTGTGGACCCGAGGCTTAATCAGCGTGAAAGACCTGTCACACAAACACACATGTTACAGGCTCTAGCTGGGCAGCTGATGTTGATAAATGATCAATATAACCTGCCTTTTAAAGAGGACAATTGTTGGCTACACCGGCACAGCAGGAAGTGAGAGATGAAGCCAGAACCAAAGCAGAGACATGACAAAGTAAATTTTTTTGTCAGGTAACATTTAGGTTATTTCACTATTCACTTTAATATTTCATAGTTGAACTTTTATCTAATCATGACAAACTATATATTGATAAAAAGGTCCAAGACTATTTGACAAATCTTCATAAAAACCTTAAATTAAAAAATTATTTAAAAAATAATGTTATTTATAAAAATACATAAATTTTAAAAATGTTTTTAAAAATAGTGCATTTTCATGTTTTTTCTCAATATGTGCGGTGATTTTTAAGTTAAAATGAAAATAAAAGTGTCTGCCAATACATAAAAGTGTAAAGTAAAATGTAAATGGTCTTATGGAAAGCTCTGCATAATTACACCAGTTTTAGATTCACTGGTTTTTAAGGTTACATTAGCTAAAGTGACTTTAACAAAATAGAGCATAATGCAAATATATTTTTACCTACCCAATGTTTTTAACACATTACATGTTCAGTACTCGGTCTACAGATTCTAACTAAATTCAAGTGCTCTAAAATCAGATGAAGGCTAAATTTAACAGATCAAAATACAGATTATATTGTCAGAGCCATAAATATGCTAAGCACAGCTGTTACTCAAATGAAAAAGTCTTCATTGTTTTTTAACTATATATAAATAAACTACTTGATCTCCCTTACAGACTAGTGGAGTATTTTAACTTGCACCTACACCAAAACTAGAAAAAAAGGATGTAGTCAACTAGCTTCTATGCAAGAACCACAAAACATGTCAATGTTCAATAAAAAAAATATTAATCAACATGTATAAAATGTACAAATCCAAATCAACATGTATAACCTAAGGGGTTGTGCCGTGCCCAAAATACCAAATGAACATAAAGGCAGATGTAAAAGCCATCATAATATTTGTTTAGCCACAAGGTATCTGTAGGGGATCTGAGCTTTAAAAGAACCTTTTGGCAACTTGACCCGACTATCTCTGATGAGAGCCAATCGAAAGCCAATCTCATCAGTCTCTCCTACACATCCAAACTGTCTAAAACTCACACTATAATGTTACCTGTCCTTAATTGTGGAAAGTTACTTAATTGTGAGCATGAACACACAACAAAACACAAGGGAGAGAATTTGAGACCTACAATCGAAAAACAAAGACCGTCTGAATAAACAACCATATCTGGATGGAAAATACAAACATCTTCTGAAACTAAATGGCAGGTTTTGCGATTTTGCAACGTGGAACAACTCATTTAGATATATTTAGATGTTTGGCATCAAATGCTGTTTTGATAGCTTTAACGTGAAAAACTCTTTAAATATTTTGCATTTTCATGACTTTTTGTTGTATCAGACTGCATCAACAGACATAAACAGGCATTGAGAGTTTCTGTCTGTGGCTTGTATGTTAAAGGACTGACATTTATAAGGTAGTTGCTTATTTGCCATTGTGATCTCTGTCATGTGATGTTCTTCAAGGCTGAAAACAGGAATAACACACCGTACAGAAAATGCTGAATCTGCATGCACCGGTTCTCACTGATTTACCAAGAAATAGGACAGGAGTTTTAAGTACTTTAATGAATGCTGAATGGGTTTGACTTATATACTGTAGGACTTAAACTAATCAAAAGGAATGTTGAATGCACTGTAAGTCACTTTGGACACAAGCATCTGCCAAATGCCAAAATGTAAAGATTACTTCAGTACAATTAAATAAGTTGAGTATTAGATTTAGAAATACTTGAGCACTTGAGTACTATCCAATTATAAGGTTCATATTTCACTGAATTTAAGTCTATCTATTAAAAATGTCTTACATTCTTAGGTACTTGATCTGTGTATGCAACCTACATGGTCAGTCAGCAGTTTATAAAGAAATTTTCAAAATACAGATTGCATTGTGTTATACAGCCATAGATATGCATAGCAAAGCTGACACCACATGTACTTTAATGAAAAAGATTTCAGGGGTTTTACTTTTAAATCCTTAAAGGGATAGTTCACTTAAAAATAACAATTATTTTATTATTTACTCCCCCTCATGTCATGTCAAACCGTATGACTTTCTAGTAGAACACAGAAGAAGATATTGGTAACTGGCACCAATTCACTTTTATAGTATGGATACAAGGTACAGTGGAAGTCAATGGGTGCCAGTAACCAGCGTTTAGCAAAATATCTTCTTTTGTGTTCCACAAAACAAAGAATCAGATACAGGGTTTGACAGGCTTTCAACATCCCAATCATAAGAAAATACCCCTCATAATCTAACTTACAGTCCAGTGTTGTGTAGAATAGGAAAGGGATGGGGCATTCATTCACAAACTACACTGGACCATAAAAAAAAAATTAAAACCCACAAAAACAACTGGCAGAGAATCATCTTTAACATAAATGCTATCCACAGTACCCTTTAACAGGATTCACACGGCCACAATGGAGAAAAGTCAGTTGCTACGGTTACACTGAAAACCCCGGCCTGGGGCACCAATGACAGAAGAAAAATGAATAAAACGAGAGAGAGAGAGAGAGAGAGAGAGCAGAGAGAGAGAGAGAGAGAGAGAGAGAGAGAGAGAGAGAGAGAGAGAGAGAGAGAGAGCGGAGAGGAGAGCGAGAGAGGAGGAGAGAGAGAGAGAGAGAGAGAGAGAGAGAGAGAGAGAGAGAGAGAGAGAGAGGAGAGAGAGAGCTTACAGTATATCAGTGGACAACACATAATCCTTAAGTACTGCTGTCACTATAACAATGACTGAGAAAAAGAACAGCTAACGTACAACTATTTGGAAAAAGAGCGACACTTTTATTTTGAAAAGAGCCACCCCACTGTGTAATCATAATGGGAAAATAATTAGCACGCATAATTACGCTAAGTAATGGGAAATGCCAAGCTCTCGGCTTGCACGGTGGTGGGTGCGAGCGGCACTGCCTAACACAAGAGTGCACTGTTTTGTGATTTTTTTGGGGGTGATGTGGCAAAAGAGGTCATAACATAAGGCAAATGTGCAACGTATCAAGCAATGTCACAAAATGTGTTTTGACTTTAGTCTTATTTTTATGAAAAAAAATCTTACATTTGACTAAAACTAGTCAGGAATAAACAAATATGAAAAATTTGTTTTTGTGTGGTTCCCTTGTGAACCATGATTATATTATAGTAGCAGTAAAGTAACTATAGTTTTATGGCAGATTGAGTAACATTTGTATTATCAGAATTTTACTATAAACACCGTGTTTAAACTATGGCTACTATAGTGAGAAAATGGACTGCACACATTAAAAATGCACTACCAAAATTAAAATCTTTCCATTTAAAAAAAAAAAACATTTATTTTTTATTTTTGGTAAATAGCATAAAAATTTTTTAGTTTGTTTATTGTTTTGAAAAAAATTATTAAATATTTATGAGTCTTAGACTTTTCATCAATATATAGTTTGTTATTAGATTAGAATTCAACTATGAAACATTGAAGTGAATAGGGAAATAAAAACCAAAAAATATTATTACTATACTTTAATCATGGTAATTTCCAAAGTTTTTAACAACTGCTTGCTATCATGTGAACAATAAACACCCGTGGAACAGACAAGGGCGACAAGGGCACCTTGCAGTCGTCCTTTAAAGAGGATAAACTACTCTCATGGCCTCTTGTCCAATGAAGTCACTTACTGCAGAGACAGGCGGATTCATCCGTCTAGTGGTGTCAGGGCATTACACTGCAACCCTGGATTGTTACATTTGTATTGATTTACCCCGAAAAGGTCCTCTGATAATTGCAAGTGCAATCTCTTCAAGTCAAAAGCACAAATTTAGAGTTTGTCCTACCCCTTACCCCATCCCCAGCACAGGGACGGCATAGTCAGGCAGACATTAATGCGCTCACTGGCGTCCTTTGTTTAATAGCAGAACAGTAATGATGGTGGGAGGAAAACTACACACACACAAATGTACATGAAACGGCCTCTCAGAAACTAGACATCATTGTGCGCGAGACAGAGAAGGGTATTCTTAGATAATCAGGACTTTCATCCTACAATCCCACTGTTGTCATTTCCTGTGCAGTGGGCTAAAAGTTGGATAATGAGATAAAGTCAGCATGATCCGATTGCCATGAACTCTATAGCCAATCCTACAGGGCAGAGGTCCAGCTTTTCGCTCGGATCTGATCAATGCCGCCTCTTTGGAATAAACAAGGATTGTGTGACATGGTATCACAACGCACATAATCCAAGAACGGCTTTGAATCCTACTGGGAACATCCTACTTGGAAATACTCGGATGTGACATGTATGGAAGTACATTTTTTCTTTTATTTTTACTTACTGTCAATGCTGTCAGAGTAAAACTATTTCAACGGAATGTAGAAGAAATAATGTGCATTAGGTGTGTAATTGATGCTTTTACTATGTATTTTATGAATTTATGAAGCCATCCGGAATGATGAGAAGTAGTTTTGTTGAGCAAGCTACTTGCATCATAAACCAGCTAAATTAACATGCAACGTGTTCAAACTAAATTATAAACAATAATTTAGCAATATCATAATTTAATACCAATGAGCATCTGCCATTACTTTTATGAGACGCAGCAGCAACATGGGAAGTCAATAATCACAAAATATTTTTGATATTGTTGTGCATTTATTATGTGCACACATCACCAAATATGCCAATGTATCAGTCTCAACATTAAAAAAAGTTCATGGGAATGTTATTTTAAAAAAATACCTAAAATTGTTACTTAAAAATGTTTAAAAAAATCTAAAAATTAAAAAATTGTAGCCGAGTTATAGTTCCTTTCATGTGTATACGTATACATGTGTGGTGACAGTTATCAGGTTAAAAAAACAAACAAGAGTATTTGGCAACCCACAAACTTGGTGTGTGGCAAAAAGGATCATTCCCTCTCCAAAGCTGTAAAATCAGTTTAATGAATCTGATCATCTGCAGCCATACCACAAAGTCCTACATCTGAATATATAATGATCTGCTTACCATCAGCAGACAGCTAAACCCACTTGGGTGTAAACTAAATTAAAAGAGCAATGCTGGCTGTACTTGCAGGGGATTATGGGATGGCCGGCACTGCCTTAGTTTCTCATCTCCACTGGACTTTCTAATACAGCGGGCTGTTTACTCAGGCTTTGGAGTTATTCCCCTGGAATTAAGCCCTGGTGCCCACCTGTCAATCACTCAGCCCCTGCTTTTCCCCAACGGAGTCCCCAAATGGGCACAGAAAAGCTCCATTTGGCTGGTAGGGGAGGTCCCCGTGCCATGTCAGCAAACCCACTGCACTTTCTGGCCCGATGGTAAAGAGGAAGATAGAGGCTCTGTAATTTCTTGCTTCTCCAACAGCTCCTTCCCTACGGCTCGACACACAAACAGTGGAGAGGCTTTGGCAGCAAATATCACGTCTTCATCCAATGCCACAAAAATGCAAGAAGAAACCTGTAAATATGTATGTTGATTTTAGTATTTGTGTTTTGGCCGCGTAGGGAATGCGGTAGGTATGCCGCGGGTACACGCGTCCCGTGTGACTTATTCTGCAATGGGTGATTAATGACCACTTGAACAGGCTCTTTGTTAATTAGGTGGGAGGTATGAAAATCGGATGTACCTGTTAATATTAGTTTTGACTAATAATTCCTCCTGTTAGTCAAGCTTAGCGGGTCTAATAAGGGTGACGTCTGGTTATTAATGAAGCAATACAATGTTTATCACGCACTGAATAGCCAGTAAATGAATGGGTGTGAAATTTGATCTATTCCATTGTAATTGAGGCACATCTATCTTTAGATTGCATTCTTGGAGTTGGAATGAAAGAGAGACAGCGATCCGCTGATTAGTCTCGCTGGGTTACGGCGGAAAGCCTGTGCGTCTAATTCACCTTTCATTCATTACAACTCTATCTATCAATGCTTAAAGCCATCAGCTTTCAAAATCCACCCCGTGGAAAGAAATCACAAACTTGTCACACCTCTCCTGCCCTTAATTTGTCACCAGCGCAAATAGAGAAATGCACATGCAGCCGTTCCAATAACAGGGATATTGGACACGTGGCGGTTATAATGCAGTCAATGATAAATTCATTTGCGTGTGCACAAATTGAAGCATTTATTAATTAATTTTCCAAATGCACAAAATAAATTGATATAGCCAAGACATCGGTCTCACACACATGGCATGTTATCCTCTTTCCTTAATGCATTCAGGGTCAAACATATGGCAATGTGCAAAATACTGTATATATCACAGATATAAAGTTTGTATTTATATACTTGATTTACACTTGCTTTTATCATGCACATTGGTGGTAAAAAGTCAGAGACTTTGAAAATGATCTAATTTGGCTTTTTTTTTTATCAGCATAATCATTTGAATACAAAAGAACTAGCATTTGGTATGTGGCCTTTTGGCTTTATTGACAGCGTGTACTGCTGGCATGGAGTCTAAACCTGATGATCCATGTTATCCCCGCATGACTTGAGAATGTTCCAGAGAGCATTCTGTGTGCCTCAACGAAAGCAAGAAAATCTGACTGTTTGTACAAGACAGTTAACACTGTCAATTCCACAATGCTGCTTATTTGGTTAGCGAGTTAGAAATAGTGCAGCGTCTTACATATTTTACATCCTAACTTCAAATTTCAGGTTAAAATTACTTATTGTGAGATGACCTTTTGAACCCAACTGTATATGAATAATATGAAACGTGTCACTTCCTGTACAGGGTTCCCCAGCATTTGCTCCAACACTGTAATGAAAAGTTGAAATCGGTTGATTGGGCATCATTCTGCAATTCTGTTTCAGTGACAAGGGCATGAAATTGAAATCTGGTCATCTGTTCAATTATCCCAGTTACTGTCAGACGCTAATCTTTTATGCCTAAATGTGGAAAGATTCTATAAAAAATAAAACAAGTGTCTAATGAAATGTACTGTATTGTTGCCCAGCACTTCCTGTTCTGCTCCAGGATCAGACCAAATCTTACTAACAAAAAACCCCTCTGTTCTGCTTGCCTTCTCTCTCTGATGAATTCTGTTAATGACAATGAATTGCGATTGCATATCCATGGCAAAACAACTCCCGCTTCATTGATTATACTCCTCAGCTCAGTACATTTGTTAATCGTATCATTTTACCAGAAGGTACTATCCATTACAAAAAAGTGAAAAAGCCCTCAAGCTCACATTAAAAAGACAAAGTACCAGAAACACCCAGAAAATAAACTATGATGCAAGTGTGCCTGTGAATAGATCTTTTTTCATCAGAAAATAAAACAAAAGCTTCATGAGCTGATGTCTTTATGAGGAAAAAACGTGATTTACATAAAGAAAGATGACTAGCAGCTTGTGTATTTTGATACTTGGTGCTCCAAATGGCCCCCTGCGTCGCCAAGTGACCGGTCCAAGTGTTTTCACCACCGAGGTGATGTGAGGAGCCAGCTTTGCATGAAGATACTACAACTGTCACTGCATGTAATGTTAACATCTAAAAACAGGCCCAACCTTGATAGTGTCACCAGACCTCATCTTAAATTTAGCCACCTGGAGAATGTGCAGAACAGAAAAAAACAGCATACAAAATTTCTGGCAAATAAAACCACCCCCTTTTTTGTCACCAGCGGTGATGCCAACAGAAAGAAAATGCAATGCCAAATGTAGTAAATCACGTAGGTAAATCATATTATGTGAATGAAGTAGCAAGCCTTTCAGGTGTAGAAATCAATTAATTCTTCGGAAACGGATTTGTCTCCTGAGGTAAAGAACAAACAAGAAGTTGCACACAAACAAGTTACCAAAAAATAAGATACAGTGTTATTGGCTGTAATGCATAAATTGTGGTGGGAAATCAGAATTCTGAATGAAAATAATAGTTTAAAAACTGTCATTGGTCAGTTGATTGCTATGTGGTCACATGAAACAGCATCTCTTTTGCAAACCAAAATGTTTATCTTCTTTGGTTTTTATGCACCTCTCACACATCATACACTAAAGCAGCACAAAGTCTAGTATCCAGGTGCCCTAAAATAATAGGTTTGCACAGAAAAAGGCAAGAATGCATGCATATATCTTACCTCTACATGTCAAGACAACTGCCAATCACATAGAATAACACAACCTGTCGCAAAATGCAGCTTCTGTCTGAATGTTGTTCATCCGCTATTCCATCTATTCATGTGTCAACGATCACGCTACACATACACAAACAGAATAACATAGACAGCTGACAAATTACAGAGTAACTTGTTTTCAAATGCGTCGAACTTCACAAACGGAATGCGACATGAGAACTGCCACATGAAAATAATCTAGGACATGTCACAAAGAACCCAGGGGTTGTCTCAGGACATTATCTACACAAACAAAAGATAACGCTGATGTCATATCCATGTCTGCCTTTTCAAACTGGCAAGAAAATAATACGTTTGACAAATAAAATGATGACTGGCAGATAACTGGCCCGCTCTTGTATGTAGGCAGGAAGACATTTCCGCGCTGTCTTGTCTCATATTAACCTCAAAAAAGATGTGGTGTGTCCTTACCACGGCGCTTTGCTCATGTTCATCTCAGAGATCATGGATGACTGACAGAATGATTGACACGAGCAATGCCAGATCGTCTGTATGCAAGATCACAGATGTCAAAATCATTGTGATGGTATTTTGGCACAAAACCACCTACATTGTGAGAAATTATGATTGCCATAATACAAAAAGACTGGCAGAACAAAGCGGACGCTATAAAGACGCCTTCTTTTCAATGTGCACAGGCAAGATTCCAAATTCATCCACTAAAACAAGAAGAATGAGGAAAGCACTTACACTTTCCATGCTGGAGAGACACACAAGGGGATGCTGTGAAAACATCCGTCCACTGGCCGGGACTCACGTCCAGCCGGCCAAGTGCTTCTCTTTTCACTGAACTAGAAATGACAATCCCACAAGGAACCTGGGAAATGTCTTTTAGATGTTCTTCATCTTATTACGAATGGCTTTTGCATGACACTAAGGTGACTTAATACTACTAAGATTGAAGAATGAAGAATTAATGACTCTTATAACCATTTCTCAGGTGAATAAAAAAATATTATATTCTTGGTTATGGTTTTGAACCGGTGCTAATGGTATTATTCTACATGGAGGTTTGCACCGAATGGTCACACTAGATTATCCAGATCCATTAAGGACTTTATTAATGTTTCATAAACACTGCATTCCCTAAAGAAATGAAGCTAAACATGTTATAGGTATAAACTGAATGGTTTTTATCTATACCAGTACACACGCAGCTCTACAGAAGCGCTACTGCTTCTATCCTGTGTCAGCACTCTTTAAAGGGGAAGGTTACTATACATATGAGAATACAACCCTCACAAGGGACATAAAATAGTTTTTAAATCTCCATCACTTCTGGCCCTTGACCCAGCAGGGGCACTTATGAGACCAGTATGAGTAAATTCCTGCTTGCCCTGGGAAACGTAAAGACTTAAACAGGTATTACAGATCTAGTCTACAGCTCTGAATGATTGAATCAGCCTGTGGTACGGATTCGACCGGCTGCGGCAACGAAGATAGATGTTGTTGTGCCCGTACCATAGCGACACGTTCCTGTGTGGATGCAGAATGAGTAATAATCTCGGAGATTAATATCAATGATCCAACGTCCCTATTCGTGATGATTCTAGTAATTGGAATCAGCAGGGCGGAATGTAAAGCAGCTGTAGTTTCTACAACACCTGCGTCGCTTGTTGTGACATTATGTATGTAAAACCTTAGGCGTATTCCTGGGTTATTAGCTCATTTTAATTTATTTATGATTTTTTTGCCACTTGTGGGGTAGTTGGCACTGTTTTCAATTCGCCCGAGAGCTCTCCTGTCATAATCCTTTATGGCACGCTTTTTTCTAGCAGAGTTGACTAATAATCACAGTGCCGCAAGGGGAAAAGAGATTGACCTTCAAAGGGATTTCTGGATTTTCTAAGGTATTAGACAATGCCGGATGCCTTTACTAAAATAACACGTAACTCAAGGACTACAGTCAAAATATTTGTAATAGAGAGAGAAGCACGCACAAGTACTCGAGGGCAATAATAACACTGGGTCATCAGATCCACGGCGCGCTGCAGATATTATCCATGTGTCTTTAGGGTAAAATATATTCAGTCTACTGATAATAGAGTCTACATACAAAAACTATGTCCCTCGGCTTAGATTTCTTGCAATTCAACTTGCAGAGCACAACAGATGTGACATTTTCAGTCAAACCTTGAAGTATTTTTTACCAATATACTGAACCGACTGTTGATCTTTGCCTGCTGAGTCCAGACATTAAAAAAAAAATCAGTATTTGCACAAGTTATCTATTTTAAAAATGGAAATATACATTTATTAAGTATGTGACACATAAAGAGCACACGTTTTTGAGAGGCAAAATATTTTGTAGGATTTCTGTTAAAAGTTAAAATGCACAAACCCGAAGCAATAATACCCAACAAACAGAGAAGAGACGACTCTTCAAAGAACATAAAATAGTTGTTTTATTTTAATTTTCATGTGCCCATTTATGAGGAATATAGACTGTTATGGATGTTACAATTCTGAAAACAGCACTTTCCTGCAAATATCCTGCTTTAATTGTAAAAAATGCTTTAAAAAGACCTCGCATGGGTATTTAAACGACCAAATAATAACATCTGAGCTATCAGTATGATGAAAACCCCCTTGGATGAAAGCGTATTATTATTCACTTGTACATCATACAAGAGGGATGTTAAATTTAAGCCTGCAAACACATCTCTTCTCAAAAAGAGAGACGGTTGCTAAGAATCCAAGCGAGTTAATAAGATTCTGTTGTGGCCAAATGGAATAAACGGAATTACAAGAGTCAAAAGGCTTGAGGCTAGTGACTGGAGAATAAATCTTTATCTGCTAAGACGCAGACTAACCTCAGATTAACAGCATTTGTGGGACATACACAGCTGTGAATCTCCTCGGTAACAAATCATAAACAAATCTCGTGACGGACTGAAAGACGTTACAAGGACCAAGATAAATTACTTCAAGGTTTTGTAGTATGTGCTGATCTTAATCTAAGACTGAGAATGTTCTTATTTAGGCAGATGAAGGTGTAGTATTTAAAAATGATAATTTTATACTCTATTTTTAAACCTGACCAGAGATCACTAGAGGCATGTGGAGTGTTTTACAAGCAGAAAAAAAACATTTTCCCTGATCTCTTACTTCCAGCATATAGGACTCGTAATATCAAAACCAAAAAATCCACACATACCTGACTGCTCCTTACAATCCCACCTTATCCCATCATGCCCTATACTGTAGCATCATTGCCAAAAATGCTGATTAGCCAAAAGATTTCAGTGTTCTGACCTCTAAAATGTGACCATAGTTCACCAAAAAAATGACTTGATTTTTTATTCCTACTATGGAAAGTCAATAGGGTCCAATTTTTGGGTAAGCTATTCCTTTTTACACAATAAAGTAAATGTATGGCCAGACCTACGGCAACAATTGGTTTACACCACCCAACAGAAAACCATTGCTTTAGTGGCTTTTAAAGTGCCATGCCAATTGGCCAAAAGCAAGAAACAATTTTTATTGAATCTCTATGGGAATTGTAATTGAATGTTATACACAGAAAGCACCTAACAAAAGATTTGCTCCACCCTCAGAGGTTTGCGTGCAATCCATCCTCGTCCCCTGATGGGGCTCAGAGGGTTCCCTGGCTTTGCTCCTGCAGTGTAGTCCATTTCTAAGGTGTTAACCACTTCCATCTGTTTTCCCCCAGCAAAAGCTACAGCGCCCAGCGAGCGCTTTGATCATCCGCAGCGGCGCCTGGTCCCTACCGAACAGCCCATGACTGGACCTGGCTAATATCTCCTGGCTAATATCTACCCGGCTTCATGGCAGAGATGGATGTGTCCGTGTGTCTCCATCCATCTGCTGGTACCCTCTCGCCCGTTTCCCCCTAGTATCTGCTGTCGCCAGGCAAAATGGACAGTATGGCTGGTCATCTAGACAGGAAGTCCCTGTGGAGACGACTCCTGTGTGCTCAGGGCTGTAAATTACCAGGATTCATGTGCGAGTCAGTTTGAGTTCAATTTACTACCTCGATACAGTAAATAAAACCTCAGGGGGGCAAGCGGTTATATTTCAACCTTAGATAACCTTAAACCATTATAAGGATACCTATGACTAAAGAAAGCAAAGCTCGAGTGCCTGGCGAATACATTTAGCCCCTAAAACAACAGGTGTATTTGCCTGGATCATAATGCCAAACTCATTGTGGATTCAACAGCACACAACATTTGACCACATTTAGTCTAGCCTGTGGCTATACACATCCGCAAAACTAAGCCAAAATCAGAAAGCGAGGCAAAGAGAAAGTAAGATAGAAAGAGATGTATGGAAGAGAGGATGAGGAGATGTAAGTAAATGGGTCCAGATGGACATCTGCTGTGCTCTTCAAGGCTGAACTAATCCCTTTGGTTAGCAGCGCTCAAAGGGCAAAACCCCTGCGATGGCAGATGTCCTCAGTCCTCTGCTACTTGCCTTTTTGCCCTCTACCAAAGCAGCCACCAGTCACAACCAATGCAGCTCATCATTTAGGCTAACACCCCCTTAAACACAGACTGTTAAAATGACAGAGTGATGCTATTAAATCTATAGGGCAGCATGAAAGCAGGGTCAGGACCAAGTCCCTTCAAGGCATCTCGGCAGCCATCTTGGAAATAGTACTGACCAGCTGTGGAGGTAAGAGACATGCTGGTATAGCTCCTGTCACATATATAATATGTTCAAAATTGACAATTGATGAGATTTTTTTACAATATTTGATTTAAATAAGGAAGTAAAAATAAAATTGTAATTAATTGTAATTGTAACTAAAAATAAAAAAATAAACAAAAAAACATAATGCAATTAAAAAATATATTATTAAATGTACTATGAAAACAATAAATAATACAAATATTTAAAACTCTCTTTTAACTTTTAATGTTTATAAATCATGTTTGGATCAAAACTCAAATTTGTGAAGTCAAAAATACATGGTGTACATGTATTATGTACATACATAAGTGCATGGTGCTAAGTTAAGTGATGTCATTAAATTGTAAGATCGATAAAAAATATTTAATAATATATTTCAGTAATAAAAAATAGAAACATTTATTTTATATATTTGTATATTTATTTCTCTTTGTTTCAAGGCTTTGGCAATTGTATATAGTTTTAAATATTATGCTTGTTTTATGTCCTTGAGTACACATGTATACACCTTGGCACGTAAAAAAGTGAAGTGTACATTTTGTGTTAAAACTTAATAAAGTTGATCGCAAAAAAAGGCCTGTGTTACATTGGCCAAAAAAAAAGGTGTTGAATAAATTTGAAATTAAAAGACAAATTTAAAGCTAAATGGTTCAATAATATTCTCTCATATTTTTAAATATTAATCTTAAGGTGTTTAGCTAAACAAAGAAAATGACATCTGTGGCATTGGAAAATGGCATTGGGATCAGTGATATGATATTTTTTTGATATTTTATTTATTGAAAAGATCCCATAAGTGTTAAGGTATGATTAAGTGTGATTTTCTACAATTTCCACCTCTTTATGCCTCGTTTGTCAAAAGCAATTTTTTCCTCTGAGAACATCAATCATTCATCAACAACAGCAACATTATCTATATATGAAGATCAATATAGGGCCAATTTTGCTACAGTCTCTACAGTCTAAAGAATTTCTTTAAATTGACCACCCAACAAACAAGAGTCTAAACACGAGTTCCTAACAGCCAGTACTGCGAGCAGATGAGACGCAAAATAATGGATGAGCAACAATCCGGCAGAGTTGTTAAATGCTTGTTAAGATTAATAAACACCCTCCAATGAAGCATCTCCCCAGACGCACAACTTACTGAATAAGGTCAGACGTCATACATGCCGCCTTCAAAACCCCGTGGCGAGCTCACGCTTAAACAAGCATATGACTCAGGAAAAAGAGAGCGAGCAAGACAGCCAGAGAGAGGAGTAAGTAAGAGACTGAGTACAAAAGAAAAAGAGAGCAAAAGCTACACTCAAAGTGTTGGAGGTTGAAAAAACCAAAGACTCATGAAACTAAAGCATTGTGGACGTTTGTTTCACAAGAAAGAAAAATTAATAAGCATAAAACATAATAATCCTCAACACTAGGCCACACGGAAAGATTAAAGAAAACAGCAAAGCAATTATTACAGGGTGAGCAACACAGTGCAGATTTGACAATGAGGTAAACAGCCGAGCTAACGGCCGGCGCTCGTGCGATCCACCGCTGCAGTCAGATAACCTCGCACACGCTGACTAACAAGTGCTGATGTGCTGGGCATCGACTCAAATCACAACCCATTTAGATCCACTTAACAGTTCTACTGTAACCCAGTGTGTCATTCTGGAACAAATGAACAATCGTTCTCTACAAGCAATAAAAGATTGAAGGCAACGAGAAGAGATGGGGCATCGATATGCTTGGTGTTTGATGAAAATCTGGTGGGATTGTTTCCTTAAAACTTTTTAGCATGCAAGTAAATACAATTCTAAGACTGTTAAATAACAATCAATTCTGCTAGAAACATTGTTTACTTTGAGTTATTTCCAGTGTCTGCAGAGCGCTTTGGTTTACCAGCGCTTAGCGTTTCAGTTCAAGCGAGTCAATACCCAACAAATTATGGCTTATTATATGGATTATATGGATAATGTCTTTTCATTTTTTTACTTTTCTGTAAATATGGTTAGTGCACTGTTATATTCTTACAATATTATTTTCCTCTCATTATAATTTAATCAACAGTATGTTTTAAGTATAGGACAATGGCTGTACATTATCTTTATTACAAGGCTTGCCACACGAGTAAATTATCAGACACAAAATATTGTTTTAAAATGTTTTATTAGCTTATTTGTAATTAATATAAACCCTAATAAAAATGAGGAAAAACACTTCTTATCGGCTTTAGACACGACTGTCAGCCAGGACACAACAGTGAAACAAGATGATCATGCAATTTTGTATTTTAATCTCATATGTGTTATTAATTAGGCATATTTCTATAAAAAATTTCTAACACGTGGATAAGCCTGTGTTTTTAATTTTTAGGGATTGTTTTTAGGGACTAACATTGGAATGTTGCGACGGCCAATCAAAATCAAGTATTTCAGAGCACTAAGTATGATAAATATTATTAAATATAATAAATATTAACGGTTTTCTGGAATACTTGATTCTGATACTTGAGAAATTGCTGATTTGTTGTTACAAAATAGCTAATAAAATCAGATACAGATGTTTCTTTTTTCTTTCATTATTAAACATTTTCATTAGAATTTTATAGTATTTTACAGATATTCCTGTTATTTTGGAAAGGAGCAACAATTTTTAGGTTCTCAACATTTGGATACACAGTTCTAGCTGGAGATAAAGAAAGCTAGGCTTGTTTTTAACTTGCTAAAAAACGCTGGTACCACCAAAAAAGATGCTGGCGGTCGGTAAAGCAGGCCCTTATGGCGGCTGATTAGCTGTCGGAGAGCAGTTTTAGTCGGGCAGGCATGACGAGCTGTGATTCGCTCCATAAATCTACACCGGTTCTGATAATGACACTCAGACTGTGTGCTGTGCTACAATCCATTAGGCCCTCTCACCATCCCAACACCTTTCCTCTGAGCTCAGACGAACCCCAGACAGCCATGAGAAAAACACAGCGGCGATAAATTAAGGGTTGTGGCATGCGGGCACATGCTTAAACCCCCTAATGGGTCTATGTGCCTTAGATAGACCAAAAAACAGTCATCAGTGGTGGATTTGTTATGAAGGGAAGACGGCTGCTGTCTGCATCATTAGAGGAGAAAGATCATGTTGGGCCTCATTTACTAATGGTGCCAATGCAGAGCAT
The DNA here is from genome assembly GCA_019155185.1 of Beaufortia kweichowensis. NCBI lineage: Eukaryota > Metazoa > Chordata > Actinopteri > Cypriniformes > Gastromyzontidae > Beaufortia > Beaufortia kweichowensis. The sequence continues at coordinate 2,724,188 of CM032813.1, read as the reverse complement.
GTGATGTGACTATTTCAAGCCAATTTCAGGATTCTTGCATTCATTTGTGAATATTTTTGTGAAGCACAGGCTAGCAACACATCAGATAAATCCCATCGTCAAAATAACAAGCAGCTGCTAATATCCTTTACTGGTCAAAATGAGGACTTGTATGTGAACAAATGATTGTAATTACACAGAGGTTTGCAGGGCAGCTGAAACTGCTCATGTATATTCAACAAGCAAATTGGAAACAAATAGTCCAAGTGAAGTTAAAAATGACCCACTTCACCTATAATTGATCACTTTTTTTAATTTTGGGTTTTCTCACAATGTGCATGCATAAATAAGTTACTATATTATAGCGAAATAAAACAGGGCTTCCATTATTGTAATGCGAAATAATAATTGCGTTTATCACTGAAGAGTGACCGTCATTTGCATATAAGGACAACAATGACAGATGCATGTGTTCCATAAAGACAATGATATATTAACATAAAAACCTCATAGACTAATATTGATGAAGCAAGAGTAAAGAAGCCGTGCTATAAGATAATTAATCTTTGCGATCCTAACACACACACACACACACACACACACACAATATTATACTATTATATTATTATATCTCTGTAGATAGATATATAAATATATAAAAATAACAACTAAAATAACACCTGATCATCTGATAAGACTTAAAACTTAAAATGAAATACAAGAATCTGTACCTACGTATCTAAACAGCTTAAATGTGTCAAACATTTCTCTCTTTTTGAGAGACTCTCCAAGCTCATTAATGAATGCAATGCCATTTGCTCGAGGCAATCTCAACTGCCTGTATCATTAACTAAAAATAACCAATTCTATCTCAATCCATGCATCTGCTGCATTACAGCTTGAAGAAACAGTGAGGGGAGAGAGAGAGAGAGAGACAGAGAGAGAGAGAGAGAGAGAGAGAGAGAGAGAGAGAGACAGAGAGAGAGAGAGAGAGAGAGAGAGAGAGAGAGAGAGAGAGAGAGAGAGAGAGAGAGAGAGAGAGAGAGAGAGAGAGAGAGAGAGAGAGAGACAGAGACAGAGGGAGAGAGAGAGACAGAGAGACAGAGAGAGAGAGAGAGAGACAGAGGGAGAGAGAGAGAGAGACAGAGGGAGAGAGAGAGAGAGAGACAGAGAGAGAGAGAGAGACAGAGAGACAGAGAGAGAGAGAGAGAGAGAGAGAGAGAGAGAGAGAGAGAGAGAGAGAGAGAGAGAGAGAGAGAGAGAGAGAGAGAGAGAGAGAGAGAGAGAGAGAGAGAGAGAGAGAGAGAGCTGTGATTGAAACTGGAAGGTCATAAAGCTTTGATAGCATCAGTATTTATATCACCTTAAATCACAAACAACTACAGCCAACTTTTCTATAACACGTTTTCATGCTTGCGCACCGCCGTGGACAATGCTGCCACTTCCCATTTTATGCTTATGAGCTTCTAGCTATTCACGGCGACTAAATCATCCTTTACTGAATCGCGTATCAGCGGAGAGAAACAATACTTGAACAAGCCACTTCAAGAACTGTCACACTGACTACACCGTGGAATTATGGATAAAAAAGTTAAGCACGAGGTGAACTGCTTACCGAGCACACCAAGCCGATAGTTTACGGTTATGACGATGACGTTGCCGTAACTAGCCAAGATGCTTCCGTCAAACATATTTCCAGTGCCTTCCATGTAGGATCCTCCGTGTACGAACACCATCACGGGTTTAGGGCTCCCGCTCTCTCGAATGTCTGGAAAAAGGATAGAACGGATTAAAAGACAAATTACTGCAGTTAGCTAGAAATGCATTCATAGCTGAGGGCTTCCATTTTGCTCAAATTGGCCACACTGGCTTTATTTTTGAGATGAGATCAGTTTTAGAAATGAGCTCATTAATTTCCTAGGCAATATGAATGTCATGTTCCTGGTGATCGGAGTTTTACTTTTTTTAACGTGCTGCCTTTTCTCTCTCTCTCTCTCTCTCTCTCTCTTGAAGGGTCTGTCAGCAGTAAAACTGGAAATTAAAATGGGCATTTTAATTTATAAAGTAACGGTTTGAATTGACTGAAGTTTTGACACCTGTTTAAGAAACTTGGTTGCCTAAGAATCAAGGAAACCTCGAAGAAAAGAGACCTTATCTGCTCCATCGGAATGGGCTCTGCCTCCGTTTCATCTCATCTTCTCATGTCTCATTTTTCTTTTAGCAGTGGAAACGGCACACTTTTGAAATTTCCATGCATAGTAAGAGTAATCCACTTTAGGAAAATGGTCTCTGTCCGAGAGGGAGGTATTTTTAAAACAGAAATGTGATGCAGATGATAACTTTTTTCTTGCTTGAGGGAGAGGGCCATTTCATCACGGTTGCAAAGACTCCACATAAATCTCCGTTATTTTACTGGGCGTGTGGGGACCTGCTTCCGGGAGGTCTTATAACAAGCTAAAAACAAATGAAAAAAGCAATCATTTTCCAAAACATTTTTCTTACGGCTGCACACTCCTGCCAAATGCTCAAAGTGAAATGGACACATGATGGTTCTTTAGCAGGCGACGTAATGTCTCCTCTTCTCCTTCCCTCTTCAGCTGTGACTTCTGTGTCTTCCACTACTTGTTTAACTTTATATAAAGATATATATTGTAATTTAACCAATTTAGGTCATAATATGTTACATTCATTTTAATGAACCAATTTCTCAGACCCAAGTGAAATTTGTGCACACAGAAGCCTGTAGAAATCACCATCGATTGTCACATTCTCTCCAGCTCCTTTTGTATCCATAGCAAATATTTTGGGTAATTTCACATTTTCAACGTCCTATACGGCTGAGGTATGCTTAGCTTCATGCTGTTTAAATCCATTTAGCAAAAACAGGAGAAACGTGTGCCTCAGTATTTCAGTGTCCATCAGGTGAAAAGCGATTCCTCAACAAAATGGCTCCTATAGATTTCCAACATTTCTGTTATCGTTTCCAGTGCCGCAGATTTACAAACTTCACCTTTAAGTAGTTCAAGCAACTGATTTTCCATTGTTTTTGTTTTGGTACGTTCCGTTTCTTCGCATTTCGGTCAGGCACAAAAGGCCACACACCGTTATATTGTCTCTTGGGCCTATTGTTACTGATTACTGCAAAAAGTCAATATATGTTTGTAGCCTTCGTACTAAAGCGGTAGCGGCTATTGATTAATGAACGCAAATAGTCATATCTGGAGAATCCCTTGCATTTGGCATATTGATTTTGGTGATATATCAAAACAAAAAAATGTTTGCTTTAGTAAATCTCCAGAGGAGGCGGTTGGCGAAATAGTCATATCTGGAGAATCCCTTGGCATTTGGAGTTGTTGCATGTGATTGATGATCCCGTGGAACACTAAATCATCATTCTAATCTAATCATGACAAACTATACAGGGAGTGCAGGCGAGTATTTTGACCACATCATCCTCTCACCGTTATGTATGTTGTCTTACTCCAAGCTGTATAGGCTTTACCAATTATATCAAAACAAAAATGTAAACTAATTAGAATGGATATTAATATCTGTAAATCTCAACATTCCACAAACATACATTTCTGGGCCGGTGATGCCACCTGGATCAAAAACCAATTACGGGATCTATGAAATAAAATCAGAGGAGCCGGTTGGCGAGAACTGTCGCGGCAGCTGCTATTAGCAGTGTGCACTAATAAGGTAGCGTTATGTCTACATAATTAATGTGCCCTCTGTGTCTCTCTTCAGCCCCATCAGATGCTGCTGTCTGAAAGCCAAACTGCAACACTTTCCTAAGACAGAAGTGAGGTACATTTAACAAGTGAGGTACATTTAACCTGTTAATTGTCATCACAAGTGGAACACTTCCACTATTCACTTTAATATTTCATCATTCTAATCTAATCATGACAAACTATATATGGATACAATGTTTTAAAACTCGAGAATAAATATTTGACACATTTTCATAACAATAAACAAAGTAATAAAAAATGTTAATGTTACATACAGTATAAAAATATCTCAATTTAAAAAAGAATGAATAAAATATACATAATATCAAAAATCTTTAAAACTGTAGTTGGTAGTGCATTTGCGTGTGTATGCTCAACATGTGCGTGACAGTTATCAGGTTAAGCATGAACTTTTGCATATGTTGCATTGAAACTTTATGGAGAGATATTGGTATCTGATGAGAAGAGTTTCTCAAGAACAAGCCTCTGTTTTCTTTGATCTTCACACGATGACATCAGACTTTTTGCAGACGATGACCTTGAAGCAGAATGGGTTTGTGATAGTCTGAGAGTCCTTGAAAGGTTATCTCTCATTCGCTGAAAGTCCCATTGAGTGTTCGAGCAGGTCCTCCTTCAGAAACCAATAGACAGTAAGAGCTTTCCACACTTCCAGGTGTTGAAATCAAAAAACCAGGTGATCATTGGAGACTTAGTAGATCCTAATGTTAAAAGTGTTGAAACTGCAGAAGCAATCCGAGAAACAGTTAGATGTTGATACAGCGAAGATGGTGGTAACTTTGGGGACTTTTTAATCATTGTAAGTGGATAGAAAGCATTCTCATGTAAGACGGGTCCACCTGATGCTTGTTTCCAGTGTCCTGAAGGTAATTCAGAGCAGCTTTTAAGACCTGGTCCATGTTTTCCCAGTATATTGTTTGGCCTGTTTAAGAGGATTACACTGTCTGCTTCCAAGAGAATTGATGTGAAAGACTCTCTCATGAGATTCTCACTGTATATTTGTGTTGCTGTAATCTTTTGATATGCAGATCAAAGCGTGCAGGCTCTTTCCTGGTTTTAGCCTCCTCTAATTGGTTCTTATTTCATATGATTATACAGGAGACAGTCTTCATTGGGTTTCTGTTCTGACATGAACAAGGAAGGAAGTGCTGTTATCACACAGTCACTCAGGGATTATTATCATGACTTTTTGTAGCGCTTTAACAGTTTACAGTCCAGGCATTTAATCGATGTGTTAATTTGCAGCGCATCTCTAGATTTTTGCACGTTGGACAGATTAAACAGCTTGACCGTAATGGCTATTGATGCGCACAGGCCGACAGAAATGCAAACTGGGCAGTACGAATTCCAGGAACATACAATGCTGCATAGGAAATTTCTGAAGAGGGTTTTTATATACAGTTTTGGAAACCAGTGAGATTTTTTGTAAAAAGCAGAAGGGTTGAAAAATCATGCAAAAAACTGTTAAGAATCGATATTAGGATTATTAGTTTGTTTGCTTTGGTTTGCTTGTTTTTGTTTAGGTGAGATGCAACATATAAAATCAAAAGGAAATGATAATAAAAAATATTCAAGCAAGAACCTATGAAGGGTTATTTACAATTACGTGTCTAAAATGACGGGAGACAGGTCACATCAAGCCAAAACGACAAAACACATCCAGCAAAAAACGAGCAAGAAAAAAAAACAATCTCCACTTTCAAAAAGGACAAGAAATTTAAGAAAAACAAAGAGGAAAAAAACCGGAGGGTATCCTTGTCATGCATATCAGTTTGGCATCAAAAAAATACCTTCATCCTCAGCACCGTCATTATCAGCTAAATCATCATTCTGTTTCTTTGAAAGAGGACCTAGGATCAAGAATGGAAAAGATGGAGCACAGAGAAAATACAAGAGCAAACATGTCTTCAAAAAATGCTTCAAAGACACAAAGAAATCGCATTGAAAAGTGATACGGTATTTAAAAAAAATATGAAAGAAATTAGAAGGGAAGATCTAAGTTAAAATTTAACACAATACAAAAGACAATAAAGAAACAGTGGGCCTTACTGATGTATTTAATAACTTAATAAATGTAATAAATTTCAGAAAATTTCATTTCAAAACAATTTCCTGTCTAATAATCATGAGGGCTAGTGAGTTAACAACTGTTTTCTGATGTTTCCCTGTTATATGGCAATATTATACAGCATGTATCTTTCAACCACATTTAACACATTATTATATCTGAGCAGCCAATGCAAAGCGTTGTCATTTAACACAGAGCACATGTGTTGTTTTACATCTGTTATTTTAGAAGTCTGATCTTGTCATCTTAAAGAAAACTAAATCGAAATTGGCTTGAAGCTTACCATATGGTTTTTAAAAACCAAAATCATGCGGAGATGTGTTGCAGAAACAACATCTGCGAAATAACAACGCAACATCACAGGCTGGTGCAGGTTAATACAGGCTGACATTTTCTGTTATATCACATCAGACACCATAAAAACACACAAACCCACTCACAAACATAAAGATGAACTCATGCACATGGACAGCACATTTCACGTTAACACAGTTAAGGGTTTCAGGGTGCATGCAGACGTGTGTACGGTGTGTAGGTGAGAGGAAAAGGTGATGACGCGCAGGGCAGAAGATTGGGGAATAAAGCAGCACTCCCAGCCAAAAGTCAATCTGTCCATTTAATCAGACAGCTGGGGCCAAAACTCATGACCCACACATTCTAATAGAGCAGAACAGGGAAAGGAGAGGATTGTGGGCCGCATTGCGTCCATTTTATTTTGGTGAAGCAGTATGTTATCCGGTGTGGGTCAAGTCTCTCCTAACTCCAGACATGGCTGGAATAGGACAGCTGCTGTTATGAGTAGGAAGCAAAACTTGTTGTTAACATTATGGTGCCGCTCCATGCAGAGTTTCTCTGAAAAATGAATAAATATATGTTTAAACACAAAATATACAGCCAGTCTGATGAATCAGGTCAATCGATGTCCTTCGTTATACTAGAAAAAATAATGCATGGAGATTGTGAGAAGTAAAACGAAGCATTTGATTAGATTTCTCAGTGAATTTAGAGTCATCAGAAGCTAAAACCATCAAATCATTTTTATTATCGTTTTAAAAACAATACATTGGGCCCAGCTCAGTGCAAACTGAAGCAAATTTCTTTATACTGCACATAAAGAGTAAGTTGTCCAAATTTGTTATATCAAAATCTGAAGCAAGAAGAATTTATTGGAGACTTGAGGTTTATTTTTCTTACTCAATTACAGTAGCAAATAGTTTTTGCACAAATGGAACAAAATTTTGTGAAAAAGGTCAATTTATATCTCATTTTATGCATTTGTGTTACCAGTTTAAAATTACACGTTGACCAAATTTGATTCCTTTCACTGAATTAGGCTCATTTGCATAAAATCATTTAAAAATAACGTATTAAATGTATTAAAAAGAAAACATCTCAAGTATTTAAACAAGTAGAACAGACCAAGAATAGACTAAATCTGCATGTCTGATAACACCGCAGGCACAAATAAGCTCACACAATAACATCTACTATAATGAAAATGACCTCAATATCCCTGCCTTCCAGTCTCATAGTTCTGCAAGCTTATTACTCAGAAGGATCTTTATCAGTAGATAATTGCTTTGAGAGCCGTCTTCATTATATAGGGAGGAGAATGTGAGTGCTGCTGACACCAGGGCCTGAGGTGAACTGAGCCAGCAGATGCTGAAAAGCAGAGATCAGCTCTGACCAAGGCCTGGCTTAAACTTAATCTTGCCATCAGTAGAAAACATGTTTGCCAAGACTGACTTTCTCTAGATCTTGAAAAGCTTCTCTGAAGACTCAAGTATTTTCATCAGGCAAGTAAAGGTTGTCAGAACAATCCTCTGTGAAAGAACATTGACTGCAACATATCTCTCGCTGAGGCAAGTGTCACTATTTCATTTAATACTGGATGTGCACTTTAAGGTCATGTCAAAGACTGAAATCATGGTGAATTTAATGATTGAAATCAAACCTTGATGCCCCTAATCTCATAATTAGATTATGATACTTTAGCTTTCAATTTCAAAAGAAATTTTTTGTGATTTACTGTTTTCTACATAAAATCCTCCTTAATAATGTAAAGACCATTTTGTGAAAATATAACCTTGATATCTTTAATATTGACCGAGTAACATTATGTTGAAGATTTAAATCATATAAATTAATAGGTCACTTATATGTAACCAACCAGGACCAACTTTAATTTGGTATACAAATAATAAAATTAACAGACATAACAGCCAAACATATTTTCAATGTAGGCTTTTTAAAGTGCAATATTACATTTTCTTAGCTAAAAACTGCTCTTATTAGAAATAAATGTTTTCAGAAATACCTAACTATAATAAACATTACTGGCTTGAAAGTACTGCAACAAAAACCTTATTTTCCCTAAACAAGGTTTAAAAGGCAAACTTTTCTCTGCATATATTTGCTCATAAAAGCACAATCATCTCATCATGTAAAAGCCCTTCCCATTCTGTAATAACAGGATGTCCAAATTTGTTTCTCACCAAATCAATCCATTAACAGCCAACCTCACATTTAAACAGCACGTGTCTACATTTGTTCTCATGAAGCTTAAAAGTGTTGCAAGATACTGAAGGGCATTTATTCTCCTCACCACCCTGTCATGTCATCCCTGAGAGGGGTCATGACCCTCGCTGGAGCCCTCCGTATGACCTCTACAGCTGCTTTCACCTCTCTCTCTCTCTCTCTCTCTCTCTCTCTCTCTCTCTCTCTCTCTCTCTCAAAGGCAACAGAGTTAACTGAGAATCCACTGCATGAGATCAGCTACCGCAAGGGATCAAGGCTGTGTTCCAACTCACAGGATCTCTACGCTGTACGCAAGTGAGGGATACATCACTTTCTCTTGACCAAATCGGTTTAGAAAAAACTTCTTAAAACTAATCTTAATTATCTAAATATAAAAAGTGTGAAATGTATATAATATATATCAGTATGTATCAGTCAAAAGTTTAGACACAATTGATGATCTTAATCTTTTAATCTGAAGGTTTATATTTCGATGTTTAAAATTACTTTTGTAGACAAAAGTATAATTGTGACAGTATATAAATTTCTTTCATGGTTTTGATGAGTTTACTACTATTCAAAAATGTGAAAAAAAACTCTAAACAACAGCGAGTAAGTGTTTCCAAAACACAAAACACAAAAGTCTGGGTCTCCAAACACCAGTACAAATATATATTTAGTGGACTCCTCCCATCACAGGACCCGAGCGACATGCACGTCCGAGCAACTTTACGCTCGCGCACTCCTTCACTGTCATAACATGCTGGATTGATTTATCATCGCTCGACTCACTGGCTCGCCTACAAAAGCATTTCCATATCGGCCCTTATGCCGTCATCGATTGGTATTCACCTCTGACTGATAAACTGCTACTTCATGCCCGGCCACTGTTTAACGCAGCGCGTCGGTAGGATACACCCGACTGCCGGGATGCTGACTGAGTAATCGATGCTCGGAGGTGGATGGAGTTCAGATTGAGCCCATTGACATCCACAGCATTTGTCAAGAAGTCTCCGCTCAAACTCTCTGTAAAGCAATCACAGGCTTAAACAGTCATTAACAAGAGCCATAAGGAGACAGCAGAATCTGAAGAGCTGGTCTTGATGTGAAACTCAGTGTAAATGTTACAGGAGAGGATAGCCGCATTAGTATCACGAGTCTTGACTGTGCCCTGCATGGCGGAACGCAATAAGCGCTGATGAGTATAATCACACACTCAGCCCAGATCTTAGCGAGATGTATGTGTGCTCTGCCGGGAGCGCATTTAACTCTATGAGCCTGGGTAATTTAGCCACTGAAGGGTCTGCGAAAGCTATGGATTTTCAGGATAAATAACTACAGATCAGGCTGTTACCTGAAACGTGCCAATGCGTGAAGGCTCTATTTGACTTTCTTTATTCAGTTTAACAGCTGATAATAATTTTATAATAAAATGCTGTCATGTTATACTTCTTGTGCTTCAAAACGTTAAACCTACAAAAAAAAACATCCATCCATCATTAAAGTTATCCAAATGACTCCAGTGGGTTGATAAATGTCTTCTGAAGTGAAACGATGGTCCATAACTTCAAATCTCATTGGTTATTGTGTGTCTAGGTGTTTCGTCACAAGACATGCAAGAACCAATAAGATGCAGCTATTGACGTGCCAGCATAAAGAGATAAAAATGGTATTTTAATATAAAATTATTGAAGTGACATTTTGTGTCAAAATTTTAAATATAAATTCTTACAGAATGTAATTACCACCAATATATTGAACCATCTGTTTTATTTTATATTTAACTTTTAATAGAGTCCAGACATAAAAAATATCAATCTGTGCATTGATATTATCGATTTATAAAAATGAAGATACATTTGCGTTATGGATGTGACAAATAAAATACACGTTTCTGAGCGTACACAATTTGAACATAACTTGTAGGACTTTGTGAATTAAAATGCACAAACCAGAAGCAACAAATGAAGAAGAGATGACTATTTTATTTTTGATGTGCCCATTTATGAGGAATATGGACTGTTGTGGCATGAGGGGAGTAAATTATGAAAAAGTCCTATATAAAAGAAAATCCCAATGTTCCTAAAAAACAGCTCTAATTTGCTTTAAGCAAAATGCATTTCCTATTTCTTTTGATTTGGCGTGAAAAAATCCCTCAGACATGCTGTCGACAGGTTCCAGGAGATTTAACCAGGGGGCTTGACAAGTCATGAGATAGGTAATGATAGTCTCCACACTAAAACTCACTCGTCAATGTCCACAGACAAAAGCACCTTAAATATCAGCGTAAACAAACAAATTCATGGCAGAGAAGTTGAGCTGCTTTTCTGTTCTACCCCGAGTTGTTGTTAATTGATGCTAGTGGTTGCTACTGGATCTGATGCCTTTTTCTTTCTGCATTCCAGGAACGGAAACGGTTCAGACAGAAGACCGACCTGAAGACGCTCTCAAAAGAAAACATCCTCCAGCCACACTCAGGGATGTATTTCTAGGGCACAGAGAGATACGAGTGCTTTCTACGATTGCTGCCTAGTACAAGGATTTTCACAAATCCTGGCTAAACAAGCCCCAGGCTGGCAAACATGCATCGTGTAGCTAAAAGCTTTAGCCACCTTGTGAATATACTTGAGAAAGAAAAAAGATCTGATGGTCAGAAAACAAAGAAACAGAAAAATCAAGTGCCTGTTCCAGTATATGTTGCATTTACTGTATATGTGTTTAATGTTTGTTTACAGTGTGTTTACAACTGTCACCTTCCACCACTGGTTTAACCGGATCTCTAACAGCACATGTTGTATAAGAAAATGAAAAGTGCCCCTTATTGTCCTAAAAAGGAAACAGAATGCCCCTTATTTTCTTCTTCTAAATCTGGCAGCCGCAGCATCTGCACTCTTTATTTATTCATCCATCTACTCTGACGGCTTATATTATTGCATTAGAGGAGTTTCTCTGTGAGGAATTACATTGTGTTTCCAGCAGGCGCTGTCAGGCAGTGCAGACGTCAGCTTCCCATGTGGCAGTTGTGTCAAACGAGCATCCGCCCCAGTCGCACAGCACCACTGTACTACATGACAGCCGCACACACTCCCCCACCCGTTTCTTTCACAATGTTCTCTAAATCAGCCAAAAGAAGAGGAATGTGTAGAATCTAGGATCAATCTGTTTACAAATATAATCTTATCCGCATTCAATGGTATGAATATTGCATAATGCATTGCAAAGGCAGGTTGTGCAAAGGGAAGAACATGGGTAATATGCATTAAAACTGTATATTTAGTATTAAAATACAGCTCAGGTTATATTAGTACATGGATTTTCTCATCTTTTGACTGATATTTTTGTTGTTTTTTCATCGTCAGAAAAAGCATAATTTCCACCAAATAATTATTGGTGCATTGGTTCATACAGGAATTTAGACAAAGTAATCTCCAAAATAATCAAAGCATGTACTAACACATCTAAAAACAGCCATACTTCGACATCCGTCAAAATTTGATTCATGTAAAAATATTTAAATGAACATTACTGTATGAACAGAGTGAAATAAAGTCAGGAACTGCTTCACAGACATAATTTACACTTCCCAATATCACTCATTAGGTTTAGATTTAAGATGAGAATCTAGATATAAAAAATAGTTATAAAAATAGCCCAGCCCAGGTTGTTTCATGATGGTTTTAATACATATGACAGTCCCATTTTCACAAGATACCCATGTGAATATTATTCTACCTTGGCTGGCTTTGGCTACAATGTCTGCCATACCCAATTTTTGCAAAGGAAAAGATTGTCCGCTTGATTGCAGTGAGCACTGAGCCGAAACTACTGAAATATCAATATCCAGGACGTGAGCGTGGGATGATTTTTTCCCGAAGCCCCCGCCGAGATCACGGGGAAATGGCAGGGACCAAAATGTCACTGCGGCCCTTAGATTGTGAGGTGCTGCTCATTAGAGAAAGAGAATGACAGGACTTAAAGGCAGGTAACATTTGTGAGGAAAGATTTCATTAGGAGCTGTCAAAGCCATAAGAGTCGACATGGAGAGATGACAAAGCTCGTAATGAGCCGGCTACCCATCAGGGAGTAGAGAGGACTCCACAGGACAAATCACATTCTGGATGGAGTCAGAGACACCATATTTGGTTTTTGCTGGGTATCGGTGAGATTAGCGTTAGTGTCCATATCCATAACAGTCCATATTCCTCAAATAACACACGAAGCTCAAGCGGTTTTAAACATTTTAAACACTAGACTGCCACGGGAGAGGTGATGGTAACTAGCCTCTGGGTGACTGACAGATTTAAATGTGGTAAAAAAAAAGGGGACGAAGTAATAAAATATCATCATGCTGAATTAATTCATATCATCCCAGGTCCAGCGAGTCAGAAACAGTGACCTACAGTCAACAGGAAGAGCGGGGAGGATGGAAAGGTAGCACGATTTGATTAAGACTATTCAAAATGTACCCTTGACGTCGGCCCCGGAGGATTGTGGGTGAATAAAGTCGGCCTCTGAAAGCTTAAAGGCCTCCTCTCTTCAGAGGAGCTGAAAGGCATAAAAGTTATTATGCATTCTGTAAGCGTATCAGAACACAGTCATATTCAACTTTTTATGAAGCTACTGTTTCAGAGACAACGCCAACACGCTCTTTTGAAAACCAAATCATTCGTTTCAGCAGTAAATCATCAGCGTAAGAGAAACACCCCATCGCCAATAAATATCGCTTATGCGCCAGTCAGAGATCTCAAAAGTGCTAAATATTACTGGCCTTGCAGGCTATTAAATGATTCAGATTTCAGCTGTCCTACTTCGCCCGTTAATGGAAGATAATTTATGCTGAATTTTATCTCGCAGACAGGGCATGGACCTTTTTTGGCATCTGCGATATGATCCGACGAAATTAATTGCTTTCTTTTGCTTTTAAAAGCAGTCTGCATGTTAACAGAGGGATTTAACCGGACCATCAGATTTGGTCATCTTCTGATTTTGCTTTTTCTTTCTTTCTAACAGGGGGCAAATGATTGACTACGTTGCATGTCAGCAGGTAAGGATTCAAATCCATTTTATAATCCCCAAATGGCACCTTTATCAAATAGTCAAATCAATTTAGAGTTTCATTTTTATCCACATTACTTTCTATATGCTGTTAATATCAGGTTTAAACCTGTTAACTGTCACACTTTAATATTTTATAGTTGAATTCTAGTCCAGTCATGACAAACTATATATTGATGACTCAAAAATAAATATTTGAAAAATCATAACAATAAACATAAACTTAAAAAATTAATTAATTATTAATTAATATTATTTTTTAATATTAATATTATATTTTAATATTATTATTTATTATTATAATATTATTATTATAATATTAATATTAATATTATTTTTGAAAATACCTAAAATAAAAAGTCCAAATTAAAATATCCAACACTTACAAAAAAACTGAAGCTCGGATTCTGCATTTTTATGTATATGCTTAATATGTGCAGTGACAGTTATCAGGTAAAAAGCAGACAAACAAATAAGGAACAGACAGTAGACTAAAGCAATTGTGTTCTCCGTTGTCATTCTGCAAATATATTTTACCCAGATTTAATCTTTGTAATTCAAACTTTCAACAAATTTCATTTTCTATTTATCTTCTACTTTATTCCTTCATTGTAGATAATAATCTGATGTGTGTGTGTGTTCAGTGCTAGCCAGCTAATAAGCAAGATATAGTGACATTTCATAAAAATCATTGTCTGAGCTCAGAACTGTGTTTTGTCAATACTTACAAATGTCAAAACGAAAAAAAAAAGCATTACATTTGAAACATTACTTGATGTACTTCTCTTAACATGAGTTGCACTTCAAAGACATCGAACTGACATTTTTTGTAAAATTGTACCTAACAGTTGAAATTATGAATCATTATTATAATCTAGGTAAGCTGAAGAGACATAAATGTATGGATTGCAGGTTTAAAGTACCAATCACACTGCGGAGTTTTAACATTTGAATTGTTCTCAGTCATCTATTTCACTATCGGTTAAGTTATTGGTTGTTCACTGCAAAGTCCCGCCCATCTCCTTATGTAAAGAAACAAGGCTTGCAAGTAAACAAAGATACATCAATTGAAAGACTAATAATGTCTTAATAAACAAATCAAACAGCTCATTATTTTCTCATGCTTCAATTCCACCAACATCAACCACAGAATGCCATTAAAGCTGAACTTTGCACATCCTACATAGGATCCTACAAACATCACTGCCGCATTTGATGAAATTGTCGGAGAAGCCAAGCTTCCCATGCAATCTACCATTCCCACCTCCTAATATGATCTCGACTGCTTGCACACCTCAACTATTTCTGTTCCTCAACTAAGTACTTTTTTGCTGCACATTATAACTCAACCAGAATAATGAACGCAGGCTTCAAACACAGACCAGCAGAAAACTGTCAGTAGTTTCAGGCAAACCGGCCCCTGATCTCATTACCGCACGTTACACGAGGCAGTTGACATCTCTTAAGCGAACAGTGATGTGATCTATGTGTTAATAGGGTCAGAGAGCAGACCGTACATGAGCGAGAAGGACAGCGCGGCTGAAACGGCTGGCACTTCTGATTAATGCTAAAGCCGACACTGGGGTGAACTCTTCCTGTACCCACAATCCAAACACGGGCCATCAGAAAGCGGCGGTGGAAGTTTTGATGCCCGAGGCATGCGGTTTTAGAAAGTGTCGAGTACGCGTGTGCTCGCGAGGGCCGTTCAAAGAAGTTCCAGAGCGAGCGGGCGGCAAACGGGCTAATTTGCGGTTGTATTATATTTCCCCATCATTTCAATTTCAAAGTGCTGCATTAGCGAGCAGCAGGGATGAAAGGCTCGGAGAGCATTCTCTGCGCCGACAACGCCAACAACATCCTTCAAACCCAGGCCCCTCATCAACCGCAGCGTGTCAGCAGAATTATACAGCCTCTCTCCACACAAATAATCTCAAACGCCGCCCCGCTATCCCCCACGCGCACCCAGGGACGCCTTTGATAGCGACCAGCAAATTACAAATTTTGTTTTTAATCAATAATTCATTTTCCGGCTCTTTTCTGCACATGGCTGGAGAAAGCTTGTGAAGGGCCACAAGATAAACTCACCAAACACGTTATGTATTCAAATCCTTGCGAATGGAGTTTGCACAAATACGTGGCGAGGAAAAACATCTCACTTTTAAATGAACAACGATAGACGGGCGGGCTTGTTATGTAACTGGTGTAATGTTTACCAAGTACCAAAGAGTTCATACATAAATCACTTCGGCTGACGGAGACAGAGATTTTTATCACCTATAACCTTCTCGCAAAGATTTCAATCTGGTTTTGTATTTATGCATTAAAATTTTTTATTTAAAATGATACATTTATCAGTATGCATGTTCTTTATGATTGAATTCATGACCGTGTTGCAAGAGCCATCCTCTATCTACAGGATCACCAATTTCACAAAGCAAAGTTTAAAACAGTCATCAACTCCAAAGCAATTCCATCCAACTAGGATAAATTACCAGAAACAGAAGGTTAAACATAAGCTTTCATTTTTGCCAGACAGACAAGAGCTTTATTTAGCAGAATAAAACTCCCTGAGGTGGTTTATATCTAAATCTACAGTCGGGCGGATGAAAGCACAACACAGGACTTGCTTTGACGTTCGTTTGTCTTGTGAAGCCAGAAATTCAATCCCTTTGCGAGTTTCTACAAAAACTCAAATGTAACAACCAGAAATCTCCAATACAGGAGCTGAAGAATATGTAAAAACACATTCACTTAAAAGTAAAGAAAAAAAAAATCAAAGGGACAATCGATAGCACCTGCAGTGAAGTTACCATGGATTTGCAGGATTCAGGCAGCTCAACACCTGATCAATGAAGAAAAACTAGTGATGGGTTTCTGTGCTGAAACGGGCACCTCAGTGTCTATGAATGATCTTTTATCTTTCTGCTTTGGGTCAATGTGAAGATCTTTGGGGTGATCTTATGTGAGCCAGACCTGACTGCTCATTTGGAGGTGAACAAAACATGCAAAAGCATCAGGATAATTACTGTCAAACACACAGGGGCGGTTTCCTGGACAGGGCTTACGCCTAGTCTTGGATTTAAATGCATTTTTGACCTGTCTAAAGTGAAAACAACTTTCACTGCCAAATCTCAAAATATATTATTGCTATTGCTTTGTCTCAAGATTCACACCAGTAATGTCTTTTTGTAAGGCACGTTTGTAAAAGTACTTAAATGTCCCTATTTAACTATGGCCTAGTCCTGGATTAATCTAAACCCTGTCCGGGAAACCATCACACAGTGTATAACTTTCTGTAGGGTGATTAACTATCCGGATAATTTCAGGACATCATTTTGAGCTTTCTATAGCTGCAAACAGACTAATAAATTTCACTTATTTTTAATAGTGCAACTATAATGGATGATATATATTTATACCTTAAAAAATAATGTAAATTATTATTTTGTTGTTCTGAATAATAACAGGGTATTTCCATGCAACTATACCATCAAAAAATATAGTTTTTACCAAACGCTTTCAACATACTGATACCTCAGATGTTAATATTTTGTGATTTAAATGCCCATGTGAGATCTCTCCAAAGTTTTTTGATTTTTCATAGTCAGGTAAAGTGGTGTTTTCAGAATTGTAATATCCATAACAGTCCATAGTTCTTATAAATGTGCACATAAAAAAAAATAAAACAACTGTGTTATATTCTTTAAAGAGTCATCTCTTCATATGTTGGGTATTATTGCTTCTGGTTTGTGCATTTTAATTCACAGAAATCCTACAAAGTATGTTGCCTCTTAAAAACATGCGTCATTTTTGTCACATCCATAATGCATGTATATTTCCATTTTTAAAACGGGTAACTTGTGCATAGACTGGACTCTATCAGGGGGTAAAATATAAACGGATGGTTCAATATGTTACTAACAAATACATTTTGTGAGAATTTATATTTCAAGTTTTGACTGCAAAACCACTGTCATAAAGCTGGAACTGCCAAATACAGTCACGGATGTTTCATATTTTGATGCATTTTTAAAAAAGAAACATCACGACATGCCAAAATTTTAAAGGGTGGTACAAAGCATATAAACACACAGGCTTTATGTACACAACACCACCATTTATATTCATTTAGAGCAATAACCCTAAATGAAGTAAACGGTACTGTAGTGAAACCATAGCTGGAGGATAAAAGCTTTGATGACTCAGTAGTGTTTGTGCTTTTGAGTTGCTCCAGGATTATTAACAAGGTCTAAATGACGTATGTAGGTAGAATTGTGGAGCGAATCAGACGGATTTGAGAAGAAACGCCATCGGCTGGATTCTATCCTCACTAAGCTCTTAAAAACACACAGCAGAAATTACAATACAAATAAATCACCAGATTAAAATCCATCACAAAACCAGCTAGTGTTTGGATTCAGACTGTAGAAATATGTATCGCTGAAACCTTCACACTGGCAAACTCAATTTGCAGTGACTTATAAAGAGAACGAGAGGATTATGAAACATGACATAAAACACGTAATTAAAAGACATGCTATGCACTTTGCTATGCCGCTGCTTTATATTACAGTGAAATATCAACAAATAATGAAACCAAAAGTATTCATTTTTGTTTCTGATTTATTTGTTTTCTAGCAAGTATATGTATATAATAGCATAATAGTTTATAAACGGTGATAATCGTAAGGGAGGGATGATATGGCACCTAAACAGCCATTAGATTTCAGGACATCCCCCACCATTTAACCTCTGGAAAAAAGGAATTACAAAGGAACAAATAAAAGTCTCCTCCCATAATGCTTAGCTTAAAGATCCTGCAGTTTTTGCTCTCATTGGCAATTTACTGAGGTAAACGCCCACACTGCGCTACCCCACTGAAGGCTAATGAACTAGTAAATTAGGCCCAGAAAGCTTTAATTAGTATCAAAGTATGCCAAACCCAAGTCTGGCCATTTATCTGCTCACCTCTAACCTCATCTTTTTGATGACTTGAATGGAATGAGCCAATAAAAGACAAAAGGAAAATGAATATAGATTTTCGCACTCAAGTGACCAAAGCAAATGATTAAGTAGTTCATCACAAGAAAATATAGAATTCTTCCCACGAAGGAATCGACCTGTCCTATAGATACATTAAAAAGCTGGCAGGAGATCGTTAAGCATACGTGTAGCTATGGATCACGCAGAGGATGTCGAACAATTGATCATAATTTCTAAGGGTTTGTAGCGATGAGGGGGTGGAACTGCCACGGAGCGCTGAAGAGCCCACAGAGACGACTGGAAAACACCAAAGAAAACACAGGAATCTCAGTGCAGCATCAACCCGGTGTGATTTCACATCTGCCCTTATTACACACAATTTAACTGTTCTTCGTAGTGCTATAACTGCCTCTGCGACCATTTGATCCATTAACTTTACTGCCTAGTTTCATTTCACTTTTAACCTGTGAACTTTCACCGTTTACAGGTGGAACATTTAGGTTATTTTGCTATTCACTTTAATATTTCATAGTTGAATTCTAATCTAATCATGACAAACTACATATTGAATGAAAGTCGAAAATAAATATTTGGCAAATTTTCATAACAGTAAACGTAAACTAATATTATTTTAAAATATAAATGTATTTTTAAAATACATAAAATAAAAATGAAAACAAGATTTTTAAAAATATTCAAAATTTAAAAATTGTGTAAATTTATATGTGTATGCTCAATATTTGGGTTGCAAACTGGTTTTATTGACAGTCTTCATTCAGGATTTTGCATTGTACAACCTGTGGCACATTCAGTCACCTTTGCATCTTCATGGTGTACTCAACAAATGATCTGTGCAAAAAAATGAAGGGAGGACAGAGAGCTTGTACATTCTCCCGTACACAAGAGAAAATCATGCCCAAGAGACCCGCAACGCTCACTTCATCCACACATCCCACACAGAAGAACAGGTAAGTTCATGGTTGCCATGGCAGCACGCTTCACCTGCCCACTCAATAACCCCTTTTATTTTCCTTTTTGGTTAATGTACCAGGTCAGAAAAGAGCGGGGTAGATGGACGTAGTAGACTGACCTAAGCTGAATCATGTGGCAGTGTGGTTGCAGTCACAACACTACATGATATCTGAACATTTTAGGCAAAGCGGAAAACAAACATTAAAAAAGAAAGAAACAGAACAAGAAACAGAAAATGGTCAACAGAGAGGAAGGTTTTGGCTTGTGTCACCCCTCAGGCTGTGCTTTAGTATAAGCTGACCATGTAAAACAGTGACTGGTGTTAGAATCAGGGTTTGGTTAGAGGGCTTTACGCCTCAGCACGCCTCTCCATTCGTCTGATAGAGAAGCTGAGCCAGCAAACCCCTCTGACCACCTCCCTGCTGCTACACACACAACACTGTTGACTATTACACAATTACACAGCAATTACAGCACTACAAACAACTGTGCACCAGCACACAGCTTTCTAAAACCACAAGGCTGCTGATACTAGTAACACACTTTGAGAGATAAAAGTGTACTGAAGGGAATATCACAAATATAAAATATACTAAAATGATAAAAAAAAAACTTATTTTATTGTATTTGAAATGCAAAATGTGTAACTGTATATTGTACTGTATGTAGACCAAATCACCCTATTCATTTTTCATGATATCAAAAACTTTGATCTAATGTCATACGACTGAATGTTGGAAATCAATTATGTGGAGAGAAATTATTTCTGCATACATTTGTTTAAAAATGTTTTTCAAATGGATAACTTGCAATAAATAATAAAGGCAGCCAGTAACAGCCTTTTATCACCAAGAAACTAGGTGATAAAATGCAATGGTGGGTACTTTGAAGATGCTAAAATATAATATTTTTTATTTATTCCGATTTGTCACAAAATATTTCCCAAAGTCTGATTTCTGTTATGTCATAGTTTTGATAATTTTACTCTCACATGTATATATATATATATTTTTTTTAAATGCTGGGTTAAATATGAACATAATGCAATGTCAGGTTATAAATTAACCTATGCTGGGTTTTTAACAAAAATGTTAGGTTGTTTCAAACTATGTTTGGGTAAAAACAACACAACAAACCAGCATAGAATAATTTATCACCCAAAAGTGTTATGTGTCCAGTTATGAGTTGAAAACAACCCAGCATATTGCATATATACAGTATATAAAATATACAAACACACAATAATACTTTCACATGCTGAATTGAAAAAAATAACAATAAAAAATAAAGAAATAGCCCTAGTTTATTAATGCTAAATAAAATGTTTTTATATTGTGTGAAATGGGACTTGGGCATGTTCATGACTGCTATAGTAAGATTTACCCACTTTTTCACACAACTAAAACTGTTTGTCTTTTATGTGGTATTTGCTTTACCTCCCTTGAGGTTTAAAACAGGCATGCTGAGGTACTTTTAGTTCACAGGCTAACAAGCCTCTCTCACTATACCACAGGAGACTTGGTTTTACTGAAATTCCCAATTAACTGCTATGGACGTCTCTCTCTGGAGACCAGAATCTGCTGCTCTGCGACCTCTCCCCAAAATGAACTGCTTCACAATCTTAAGCAACTTAATGTAGATCAGCTCCCACTGGATCGAAAGGGCAATGTCAAACTTATTCACTCTCTGTGTTCATACGAGTTATTGTACAGTTTCTCGTGCCATCTCTGTGGTGACATGAGGCATAATAGACTGTTACTATCACACGCTTTGTGGTAAAAGCAACAGACTGGGCAAAAAAATCAATTTAAACCTACTGAGAATCTTTAAAAAATATGACAACATTGCTTAAATGTTGCTTGTAAAACATTTGCAGATAGTGTACTCACAGCATCCATTTAACCGTTTCATACTAACCAGCCAAACCTTAACCCCTGGTCTAAGTCTAATGAACATACTATTTAATACACAAAGAAATGTAATTCCCACAATCCAGGGATTTTGTGTTTAGACCAGTGTTACTGACGCAATAAATTTCAACATTCAATTCAATACCATCTCAACTATATTTTGGTGACAAATTTGTACCCAAAAGCAAGCAAAACCTCCCTTTGGGGGCGTCCTCGTTTGTAAACACTGAAATATACTAAGTACATTTTGTGTGTGTACAGTATGTTTTGAGCTCATGTGGTATGTATGAGTATACCTGTGTTGCAAGTTTCCTCAAATCTAGACGGATCGCTTGTCAAGTTCACAGCGGTAGAAAAGTCCTTAGCGATTCAGTACACAGTTTATTATTGTACATAATATAAACAGTCAATCTTTCTAACATGTTACTCTCAACACTGGTCCACGAAGCCATTACTCCTTACCTCAGTTCCTAGATTTATCCAACATCCCCATGAGCAGGCCCGAAGACAAGAGATAGCTCAAAATGAGCCTGAAATTCCCATTAAATGCTAATCTCGTCCCAGTCGCTGTGGTCTCGGCCTCTTACGCAGACTCGCAGACAAAGAAGTCTGAAACCAGAATAAATTGCAGCACATACCCAGAGCAATTCAAACTTTAATAAGGAGTATATTAAGTCCAATATTACACATTATAAGTGAGTGTCTAACGCCATTGCCATGCAAATTATGCTCGGGCCACTCAAATTGGAAGTGTCTGATAAAACAAATTATGAAAATTGTAATTCGGTTAATGTAATTTCAAAACAATCCACGCGCATGGTGGCGGTGCCAACAGCATGAGGTAAACAGAGAAGCAAAGAGACGATTTGGGTGGCGAGTAGCATTGATAAGTAGTCGACAAAGCAAACAGTGACAAAAACAGACCATTTTAATAAGGACAAATGCTAAATCACAGACTCACAAATCCAACACTAATTCTCAGCATCCAAACAAAACTCAAGACCATGTCTGACCCTGATTCATGTTTGCACAATGACATACAGTAGGGCATTATAATGGGTAATGGAGAATGACACTGGCATAAAAGTACAGCTATACTGAGACGTCTGTGCAGCAAAAATATTAAGCTTGTTATTTTTATATAAACATATGACCTGTACAAGCAACTGATAATAAGTGGATTCATAAGTCTTAAGTCATACAGGTGCTGGATGTCTCTTAACAACTGCAAATGCTCTAAAAAATAACCTCACACACATAAAAATGATAAATTGAAAAGGAAGGTAATATGCATGTGCTGTTAAAAGTACCTTTATTATGGTATAAGTATGTATATACTGTAGGTATGTATAGATATTGGAGTAAAATAAGGGCAAACCAAATGTTTTTTTAATGTATTGTAATTTATTGCTCTATGTGTTCCTATATGTTCATTAATCGATGTTTTGCTCCAATTTACCCCTCTATACGACACTGCTGAAAAACTGTGGTCCACAAAATAGCAAATTAGCAATTAAAAATAGATGAAGCTCGCAATTTAAGTCACATGACTAACAGTACTAGCTTATGTTTTGTAAGCAAAAAGAACAGATTTAGACTTGTGTCACTGAGGGACTAGGGTGTGCTGGACACGGAGAACCAAGAAACATTTCAACAGTTCAAACAGAACCGTAAAATTACATTTCTCAATTTTCAGACATCAATAAAGTTAAATCTGTTAAACATTTAGTGGGCGAGTTATTCACAACTCTTACTTGTCATGGCTGCACCCTTTGGTTTACCCTATCGCTCGAGAAATGCCAGATGTTCAAGCAAGAGGAAAGACGAATATAGCACAGCAGGTGTCCGTGCAAGCACACCGACAAAACAAATCTAACTCACAATCGCAACAAGGTCAGTTTAAATGTTCATCTTTGTCCGTTTCATAGTAACATATTAAATCCAGTTTTGATGCCATTAAATGCAAGGTAAAATTAAATATCACCATTTAATATTTCATAGGATTCTGCATAAGGCCTTTCAAGTTATGGGAGAAAAAAATTGATTACTCATATTATCTTAGCTTAGAAAAAAAACGATAAAAAAACAAACGATATTTGAATTGTATTTGTCAGAAAAAGAGCTCCATTACTGCAAAGAAATGAAACTGCCTCCTGAAAGCTATTGAATGTGCCATACTGATATTGTGACATCATAACAGAAACTTCGAGGAAAGATGCTACCTGCTGCGTTTCACTCAAAAAGCAAAAACCAACAAGGTTGTTAAACCACGAGCCTGTTGTGTATCAGACAGTTTACACTTCTGCAACAAACCGGCATGATGAAAACAAAGCTATTTCAGACAGACAGCTGTGAGACCGAGCAAAAAAACAATAAAAGAATCTGACATATTCAGACCATTCCCACAGAGCAGAGTATCTGCTTACAGCCTAATGCAGAAATACACCCCAAAAATGTTTTATGATAACATGGGCTTTTGCTTACATCATTTATTTATTACATTTAGCCCAAAAGAAGTGTGTTTATATTTTGTTTTTATTGCATCATATATAATCCCCACATGTCTAAAACTTACTTTTAAACCAGTTGCGAGTTTCACAACACTGACAGATCATAAACCTTTACATTTTTCTCACTACATCACAATAAAACAAGCGTTCCTTCTCACCTAAAACCCTTCTGACCTTTCTGGCTTCTGGTGGGTTGTTTTGTAATTACTTCTGCTGCACAGAAACGCTTCGAGTTTCCATTAACATGAGACTCAATGCAAAAGGCGGTGTGAACCGTTGAAATACTATCTGGTATGTTAACTGATCATTTGCAGAATTCATCTTTCATTTATAGTATCCTTAAATACCCCTGTGCAAACATGACTCTAATTGTAATTACAATAATTATTTTCACAACAGTGTAATTACAGGCAATTTTTATGCTTATCAGGTTAACGCAAAAACAACAGACGTACTTACAGTTTAAACACACGAGAAGATATTCACTAGATATGCAGTTTTTGGATATTCTAGGTATGGTCCAATCACAATACATTATACAAGTATTACAATTATGTCAATGTTGTTAATTATGTGACGAAATCTATGCCAAAAAAACATATTGTTTAATATATAGGACCAGTCAAAAGTTTCAACACAACTGACAAAAATGTTTCTCATGATCTTAAAAATCTTCCAATTTTAAGGGTATATTATAATGTTTGAAATTACATATAAACAAAAATATAATTGTGCCAACAACATATTAATTTCTTTTAGAAAACTAAAATAATTTTGAAAGGCACTACTTGGACCAAATAACGAATACAAAGCAACCAATAAGAGTCCAGCATAGATAGAAATGCCTTCAGTGCTGTTTAAAAAGCTTCTCAGGTTGACAACTCAAGAAGCTGAAAAATAAGGGTGACTACTTTTGAAGATGATTAAATATAACAGTGTTCATTTATTTTGGATGCTTTTAGTCACAACATAATTCTCACGATTTATGTTACAATTGTCTTATTTTCTGGCTTTGATGAGTTTACTACTATTCTAAAATGTGAAAAACAACAAGTCTAAACAACTGTACTTATACTGTGTGTTAACAGTTTCATACCAGCAATAAGGCACTTCAGACTATGCTATAATGTAAAGTATACTACTTGAACCACAATGTCTTAATGCAGAGAATATGCATGCCTGTACCCCTAAATATACTCACACATATTGTACTGAACTAGAAAGTAATGCATGGAAAGAAAAATAATCTCACTTTCACCCATACTGGTATGATATGTAACTCATGTCCACAACAATAGCACAAACTGTTTATTATAATGGGCCAGGTTGATTTCCATCATTTACAGTAACAGAAACATGTACATATGCCTAATGCTTTCAGCCCACTCTACAACACAATTGAGATGTTAAATTCTGCAGCCCAGTCAGGTGTAATGGCAATATTGTCTACTCATCATTCATATCTCATTGCATTTAGCTGGGTAATTATTACAACCAATCCCACCCTGATGTTGCTTGCCATCCGCTTGATAAGTCTGACGTCGCGCACCAACGCTTCCGGGTACAAAATGATCTATCGGATGCCAAAGACAAACAACAAATAATGCCAATATACAGTCATGAAATGCTATTAAAGAACAAATTCATTTTTTATGAATTATGCATAAATATTGCTGTCAGAGATTAGTGTACATCGTGAGTTTATAAAAGTTTATCTTAAATGTGTGATATGAATAAATAGTGCTTGTTAAAATAGCAGCCTCAGTTAAAAACAGTGAAGGCTTGGACCTGGAAACGGTTTTCCTTAAGATGAGCTAAATCTAGTTTAAGCCGCTTTTGTGTGAGATCTTAAAAATTATTCTTCGCTCTTCTTTTAGTTTAATCAGTACAGTTTACGGTACAATAGCAAGTTTATCATCTTAATTTATCTAATATGACGCAGTTATAAAAGCGTCCTCAAATCCTGGTGAGCAAGTCTGTCAGATTCAGAGAGATCTGTTCTGTGATTGGTCACAAGGATGAGAATTTGTTTGAGAGGTTTTGGCATGTCAGCCTTCAGGGTTTGTTGTTAAGGTCACCTTTTCAAGCTTCTCATTGCATAACCTTTTGAAGATACTCATCTCTTGTGACTGTTTTTCATGGTGGCCTCCTGCAATATGCATGTTGTGCAAATGTGCAAACCAGCAGGGTTGGGGTGGTTAAAGAAAATGAAAATTCAGCTGTAGTGCTGATCTAAACTGTGACATTTCTTTCAAAAAACACTCAAAGTAAATGTTTCCTATTTTTCTATATAATAAAAATGAATCTGTTCTGGAGCTGTCAAGTTGCAAAGCTTGTGCACTTTTTCTCAAATCACGCAATAGCTTTGTGGGAGAACCAGACAAACGTCATTCAACGCTAATCTTTCCTCCAACAAAGGGTAATGCCAAAACCGAATGATTGTATCCCATGACAAAACGTTCTTAATGTCAATGATGCTAAAATACAGGGTAGGATAAGATAATAAATGTAATTATCTATAATCTAGCTTAGCTAGATCAGTGTTGGCGCTAAAGCCATGACATTCATACAAATGCAATCTCTTGCCGTATGAATCTGTAGCAAAAACTATCCCATCAAGAGACCCTCAACAGATCATGTGCCACGGCACAGAGTGATGTCAGGTATGTCAAGAGACGGTAAATAACAAAGACTCCGGTGAGCACAGAGATCGTGCTTTTCTATGTATTTCTTGGGTATCAATGCGAGCATGAACAATCTCACATTGGATCTCTCACAGAAAAATTGGCACCAGCATCAATGAAATATTTCATTTTATGGATTGAAAAGTCTATAGTAGTGAGAAAATGAGAGGTACTGCAGATTCATTACCGTGCTACGTTCTTAACGTCCACTTAAGATAACTCTAAATAAAGTTGTATGATCAGCTGGAAATATACTTGAAATAAAAAACGATCAATGCAACTTTTTTTAGATAAAAATAAACACTTCATTTTAATAAACTGATGGATATTTGCAGGGTGTGTGTGTTAGTTACTAGCCTGACAAATTCTGTTATACTGTACATCAAACAATTTGCAATTTACAAACAAAGCAACTGGTTTTAAACCCAATTAAAGTCACACTTAGACTTCAGCTTTGCTAGAAACAAATAATCAGCTTTATACAAACTACCCGACAAGTCTTAACAGTCATTCTAACAATTGCTTCATTAAAAATGTTTGTCTTGTAAGCTAAAACCTCCAGGCAACAACACCCATCAATAGACAAATTAACTATTGTTCACAAAAGAACCGACAAGCAAAAACAATGATGACGGCAGATGAACTTGACAGGGGAATTTCAAAGTATCTGATCAGTTTTACTTAAACAAATTGCTAATGCAAGCTTAGGGGGCTGAGAACCAAATTGTCCTTGTAGTCTGACCCAAGAGAAATTACGAGCTGTTTACAGATCGTCCATTTAATGTTTAATGAAATAGCTTAATGACATTTATTAAGTGTGTAATTGCTGTGTATGTGCATAATACACTTAAAGCACAGAGCACATCACACATAAATATCACCATAACAGTTTGACTGATGCATGGTTTGATGCAAGTATTTGCTAAATAGTGTTAAACTAAACGAACTTTCTAAATTTGCTTTGTTTCTAAATAAAATAAAAACTGCGATTTAGTGTCATACCTGGTTAAATGCAAATGCATTTTAGCTATTATGGAAAAGGGTGACATATGCATGAAGTTTAAGAGAAGTTTGACATAATCTGCATGCAATCCATGTGTAACACTCATTAAAATCAAACTCAAAAGTTTGAACTACCATAGTCGGTTTGATCCATGATGATGCGTACAGTAAGTGAAGCTGCTGTGCCCTGCAGGTACAGTAGATAAGTAATCTCACTGCATCTAATGACCTATAAGCATATATGGGGCTGTGCAATAAATTATTCAAGCTGACACAATGTGCAAGAACCATTTCTGGTTCAGTGCGGCCCCATTTTCATACTAAATACAGAAACATTTTGTACAGGGACCAAATGTGAATGTGGGAGTGAAAATGTGGTTGTAACTTATAAAAAAAAAATCAATGAATAAACAAATCAAACAGACTAATGCTTATACAGTACATTACAGTAGGAGTACACAATATTGAGGAAAAACGTGATATATGATAACTTGGTAATTAATGCCATACACGATACACAATATGATAAAGTTTCAAGGCAGCAATATTTATTTGTATTCTATTAAAATATGTATTAAAATATAATAATATTATATCAAATAATATTATATGTTATATATTAATTATTCAAATAATGAATCATTACAACTTCTGAAAATGACCGGACATATTTTACAGTTGCAGAACATGAAAACAAACCTAAAATGTTTTCTAGCCCTACATTATAGTATTTTCTCACTCTGGGATCGTTGGTTCTATCACTCATAATGATCTAATGTTCAAGTCCTTATGGCTTTTTCGCAAACCTTTATTGGTGATAAGAGCAAAGGATGTACCTAATACCACTGCCATGTTCCGTGTAGCTCATATCACTCCAATGATCTGAGAAAAGCGGCCGTCTACAAAGGATTCTGGTTTAAAAACATCAGAGAAAGCGAGAAACCTGAATCGCTGCTTTGAGGAACAAAAGCCGGACTTTTACTAATTGCTTTTAGAGTGGTGACGGGTAAAAATTGTGAGAAGTCCCACAAAAAGAAGGCCAGGCTTGAATTTGAGCTATAAAACCTAATTATACCTCACAAAAGCGGTCTGTTCTATTTAGAATAAAAAAGAAAGCCAGCGCAATAACAGCCGTGCCATTAACAATTAGTCTCCACTGCACCTAATTAGACAGAGGAGATAAAAAACAGGGTCTAAATTTAAACCGTTAGCCTCGTATATCCTGCGAAGCTCGATATGCCGAGCTAATAACATCTAAAGACCCACAGCACCCAGGGACATTTCATGACTGGCCAGTGAGCAGAAACACAAGGCTATATCTGCTTTTCTACTTAATGGTAATAAACTTCTTGAGCTAAACTCGGGAGAGGTTACAAATGGTCGCAGCTCCCCTGAGGGGAAAACATCCCTAAATGGTTATTCATTCTATTCTACACAGAGTGACGAGTAGATTGGGAAGTACATCTCCAATTAAACTTTTGTTAATGCTTAGTGTACTTCACTGTGCTGTGAGCTAACACCAAAGAGAGTCTACAAATGTGTTTTAACCAAAGATAATCGGTATTAGCAAGATGTGGCAGTGCTGTTACCATGAATGTAGTTGATGTCAGGTTCAATTGTTGGTCAGATTTTAGAAATATCAGTCTTTCCCCATTCAAGCAGATAGGACTGTTGGACTACTCTGCATATGTTATTGGGCAAAAATTATTAGTAGTTTTCGGTTATTATCACAGGGACAAAACACTGATGCAGCACCAGTTTGATGTGACATATCGACAGAATAATAAATAAGGAAAAACTAAATGCATGGCAGGAGTACCTAAAAAGGTTTTTGAATCGTTCACCATATGAAACCATATATAAAAATAATAATTCTGAAATAATTCTGAAATAATTCTGACATTGTCAAGCTAAAATTAGTCACCCTTTGCAACTAACAAGACATTTGTCTTTTTAATTTAACCATAAAAACTGAAATACACAACGCTGCTTTGGTGACACCACAGAACAAGTACGTGGGCCGCTTTTAAAGACACTGTCGAAAACTTGCATTTGTAATATGCTTGACTAAATATAAAACACACTGGTCAAAAGCCAAAGTATTACCGCATCCAAAACGATAATGAAAAAGCACACGGACTGGCGATTGAACGGTCCGCTCTCTCCTGTCTCGCTGTCGATACGGCCCAGATATCAATAAACCCTCGTTCAATCCGCCCACACCGCTTAGCAAATAGTCATAAGACAACCCTGCAGTCAATTTAAAGGCCAACAAATTAAACAGAGAGCCTTTACGCCCTCTCCTCATTAAATCCTAAAACCTTGTAAATGTTAAAGAGAGTGTCGCTGGCTATACACCACATGTTCCCATTATAACACTGATTGGTAAGGCCACTGGAAAAAAGACTGTAAAGCTATCCCGAACACCGCGAGTGGCCATTTCCATTTGGCAAGCGGAGAAGTTGCCAGATTGCCCGACTAACTCGCATTTAGCATCTCGCTAACCTTCAGACTGCTTTGACCTAATACAACAGTAGTTTGTGTACTAGTTCTTGGCAGGGAAACTCTATGCAATGTATAGCCATATGGAGCTCTTGGACAGGCCATTGGCACACATCTCCGCATCGCTGCTTCTCTGGGCATATTCAGCTTGGCGTGTCCCATTATATAGGCTGTTTTTTAGCCGGACCGGCTGGCTGTCAGTGAGGAGAAGAGGTGTGAATGCAGAGGCTGATTCTTTTGTCTTATAAGTGTGTGATGAATAAAGCCAACTGCTCTAATCTTCCCTGCTCCTTCCCTCAATTTCTCCATGTGCCTTCTGTAATAAGGCCCCAATTTCAGAACCACTTAGTCCAGGACGAAAATAAATGTGGCACACTTATAAAATGTAAAATGTGTGCTCCTAGGGAAATTAGCCATGGTTTTATTATGTAAGCAATAAGACGGCTACCACAAAATACTAATTTTAAAGCCTAACCATATGTATATCAATGCAACCTGATATATGTTTATGTTGATAAGGGAAATGTGCAGTGATACACAGAATCATTGGGTGTAGCTGTGATTTGTCATGAATAAAACCCATCTATTGACCAATCAGAATTCAGGACTGCAACTAACCATTTTTTTGTATAGCAACCAAGGTTTTATTTGTAGTAAAACCATGGTTAATTTTCATTAGAGAGCACCCAAAATTCATGAACAATTCACACTTCTTTCCCAAACGTCAAATGGTATTTCTGCATAAATCATGCAGTATAAGTTTATCTTCCCTGCCGCTGTTTCTAAACTCAATAAGCTGTAAAGATTTAACAGCCATGATGCCCATCTGCCTTCGCTTGGAGTTCTGCAGCGCTCCGTGTTAATAAAAGCAAAAACTTGTTTATAATTCCCTCAATCGTTAATTCAGTTTTAATCTATTTTTATTCCCTTGAGAGGTAATTGGTAGTATTTAACAGGCTAATATAACAAGATCAGAACGGCTCAGGAAAGCCCATGAGTCACACTCACAGTGGGATATTCTTTAGATAGAGGAACATCTGGACCCATCCGAGGTCTCGTGAAGGTCAACGAACTGTGAATCTGCTCTTTAGAGATCTGAGGTTAAACCAGTGAAGAAAAGAACAAACTTTCGCTTAAAAACCTTCAAGATGGCTGTAGGTCACTTTCTGTTTAACGTGACCTGCACAAGCATTTGAGGTCATTTACTCAGTTGCTCAGCTATCGCTGCTGGGTCATTAATATCTGCCGGCACGTCTGTACTATCTCGGTTTCCTTCCCCACATTAACAAAAACCTTAACTAATTGACTCTTGACTGAGGTGATCACTTGAGATCAGCTAATTACCTTTTAATGCATGAATACTGCAAAGTCATTAAAAGTGGCTTAACCTAGTAACTAGCATCAGGAGACAGATGTGTGGCGGTAAAGTGTCAAGACCTCCGTAATTACACATACTCAAACTCACTGCCAAGTCTTCCTCTGCCTTCCACATACTTTCTATGTAATTTACCAGTAAATCAAATGAAATTATATCTAATAGCATTAACCCTTAATGACTGTGACACAGAAGTTTTACATACAAACAGTTTTTATAATGGTTTATCTAAAAAAGTCTTAAAGGAATAGTTCACCCAAAAATGGATCCCATTGGCTTGGCCATAGTAATTTTTATTCCTACTATAGAAAGTCAATGGGATTAAATCTTTGGGTGAAGTATTCCTTTAATAATTTTACTGCTAATACTAGTATAATAGCATTGAATTTAGGACAGGTCTCTTAACAAAAAAATAGTAAAGTATATTGTTAGAAATACTAATAAAAGTACTAATCTGTAAACACTGCAGAAAATGGATTTCTTACTTGGTGTTTTTGTCTCGTTTTGCAGTACAAATATCTACAAATTCTTAAATCGTCATTTTCTTGATAGGCAAAGTGACCTAAGATATTAACTCTTCTTGCTTTCTGAAAAAATATCAAATGTAAGTGAGTTTAAGCTTAAAACAAACAAAAAATTCTAATTTCTAGGAAAGAAAAATAATCCTGAAAACAACTTAATTGTATTGTTCTTTCTCCATCGAGAGTTTCAAACATAATCTCACTTATATTTGATATTGTTTTTAACTAGATTTAAAGATCTTAGGTAATTTTACCCATCAAGAAAATGCATTCTGATTTAAGAATTTGTAGATATTGTACAACAAGACAAAATACTAGGAAATTCATTTTTTGCAGTGGAAGTAATTTCTTGATTTATTGTTTGACCATATGATGTCAAACTGGCTTAAACAAATTAATACAAAAAATATTATACCGCTTTCTTAGTCAGAGAAATCAAACAAAACCTCATTTAAACACATGACAACAGGTCAAAGGGCTGCACACATGCTTTGACATGGTACTTGTCTTGTGGTGCTTCTGTGTAGTCCATTTTAGATCACCTCTCGGTCACTATTTCTCTCTTAAAACCTTTTGTAATAATAAAAGCAAAAAATAACTCAAAGGAAGCCACACATTGTAAAAATGGTCTCTTCTTTCAGACATCCCACGAGCACAAAGCCATCCAAAGCATGCCTGACCTCAGGTATCCATCAGGTAGGAATATAATAGATAATTTGGTGAGTAAATGGCAGGTATTACTGCAGTTGTCTTCTCTCGGAGGCATATGATTTAGAAAGACACTCGGGTAATAGCTTTGCAAATTTCCTCTGCCATCTCTCCACGCTTCTGCACATCTGAGATGTTGGAAGAAAAGGTGAGAAGTCAATGACTATCCATCAAAACATCAATCTCCATTTATTTTCTTCTCAGCTCTTAAATACAAAACACGGCCACAAAACGCTATCATGTGTGCCACCCCAGACTCTAAAGACTACAGTCGAGCAGGTCAAACAGGCGGCCTATGACGTCATACAGAGGAAGTGGAAGCCTTAGTATGAAAACTTATTGAAAATTCCCCTTAATGGCTTTGTTATTTATCCTGCAAAAGCATTTCAAAATGCATACACGAGTGCCAGATTTAACAGACAGTAAGGGCTGTTTCTGTATATGACAAACTTCATTCAGCTGTCTCATTCACCTCACACGCTCTCAAATACTCTTCAGAATAAAATGCTTTTCGAACATATTGAGTAAATATGATCTTTATGTCTAACTGATGTCAAGCACGGAAGATCGACTGCAGTTTTTACACACATTTCAGCGCATCAATTTAGTCTGCAGCTTTACAAACACTCCGCCATGCAGTTGGCGTCGCTTAGACCGCCGTCTCGACAAGCAAACAAACGGCAGAAAGTGTTAAAGCCTTTAGCTCAACGCCGCCTGGCAATTTTGGAAATCTCCACACTGGGCTAAACGTAATGCTGCTGTAATCATAACAACTCGCTGTTCGCCGGCCTATCAGCCATGTACTCTCTGAGCGTTCCGCGAGGAATGCATACATTTGAACTGTAAGCAATTAGCATCAGGAAAGATGTGAGCTCTTTAGATGTCACTTTTATCAGGAAAAATACCAATTAACCCATCTTTCCATGTAAAAATGGCTCATCCGGAAAGCGAAACAAAGAGAGCCCGGCGCAATTACGCGTACGCCTCTGTGGTCAGGGACTGATAAGCCGCGCAATCCGAGAGACGGCACAAAAGAAAAGCAGTCACAACACACTGACAACATTCACAGCCGCAGACCAAACTACAATGACGCAAATTACAGCCCGGCAAAATGCCGGCGGCTACGATTGGAATTCACAGATATTGAGCATTAGGAATTGTGACCATTCTCTTTTTAACTGCTTTATATGAGAAAGGAGGAACAGAATTAGCCAAGCTTGTCATGAGGGTTTTTTGCCAGCGCACTGGTTAATCTGAATTCAGATCACTCACTGGTTTAGTGTGGAAAGCCTATGAATCGCTCCAGTGTAGCGTACCGCCTTACACATCTACAAAGACAAAACATTCTACAGAAATAAACGTTGAATGATTCTTCTCTGTTTTAGAGGTTAAACGACAAAAAAAAGTATCTACATATATATATACACACATGTATATTTATCTACAATAACTCAATTTTTATTAATTAAACAATAAATAAATAATAATACAAAATAATTAATTTTTATAATTAATGATTAATAATTATTATAATTAATAAATAACAATACAATTATATTTAACCATAAAAGTATTAATTTCCTAATAATACAATTATCATTTTAATAAAATAATTATCTTTTTCAGCAGCTAAATTGAGCTTGATTGTCCTGCTTGTAAGACTTACAACGTGCAAGTTCTGCCTTCTTCCTGCACAAGTGGACAGAGGAATTGTATTTTATTAAAAATAATTAAAAAATCATAAATAATAATAAAATAAATATTAAATATTAATAATGAAATGATTAATTTAACATTAGGCTTGACTGCTTGAAGACTCACAGCGTGTGAGTTCTGCCTTCTTCCTACACAGGTGGACAGATGAATTCTGTGTCCGTTCCAGCCCTCAGGTGGCTTTTCCCACAGCGACAGGGCACAACATCAAGCTCAAATTACAAAGATAAACAGCTTATTGGAAGCTTCACGGGTCATGCTTACAGGGTGACCCGGGCTAGCCGAGTTTAGATAATATACTATATGGTATACCATTAAACAGAGTCCATCATTTCTGAAAATATATCCGAGACCCTAGAATTAGCTTGTAGAACAATATGTAGCTACCAAAATCTCATATACTATATAAAAAACAATGAAGGTATATACTTTTGCAAAGTGTCAAGTGCAACAGATTTTTCTCTTCTGTGTATTATAGTGCAGTATAAGTGGGCATGGTTAACTCGTATGCAATACTTCTGCATGTTAGACATGTTCTGCATGTTAGAGTGTGATAAAAAACATGGAAAAAGATAAAAAAGATCCAAAACACAATCAGAAGTAGGTGAAACAGGTGCAACATCTGCTGTGTGGACATGGTTTGGATTCCTATGTATGACAGAAATTTTGAGATGAAGTACTGAATGATTGTAAATACTAAATTATTACTAAAATTAAGGATTTCATTGACAGAAAAAAATAACAGAAGTTGGCCTAAACATTGATTTTAATCTTTGACATGGTCTTACTCGGTCAATATTAAAGAAAATATATTTTCATTGTATTTACAAAGAATGATCTTTGCATTATGTAGTAAAATGCAAGTCGCAAAAAATGACTTTAGATGGCTTTTCACAGACAGGGTCACATATACATACATATTGTGATATACATAACTATCATAAAATAAAATTATTCTTACAGTGAAACATCATTGTATAGCTATTGCCTGTTAACTTACTAACGCAGTGCTGAAATGTTTTGCTAAGATAAGCATTGCACACATTTGCTTCAGATAATGTAAAAATCTACCTCATGTTCATAATTAATATCCCCTAAAACATAACATGTACAACCATACTTATGGCTGGTGGAAACCTCAATAGATCAATAAAACAGACCAACTTGTTGCCAAATACAACCAAAAACCAGTTTGACTTGAAAAGACCTTCTATAAAATCCTCAACAGATTCAGCAGAGAGAAAGATTTCATTAGTGGAAATTGAAGATCAAGTCGACTTTACAACTCTCTCTTAGAGGCTTTTATGAGTTTATGAGACTGGATTGAGCAGACCAGCTCTTGCAGAAAAACTATTCCACCGTGTATTAGAAATCAAATGGTCAAGTTTGATAACCTGACGCTTCTAATCAAACGTCTTTTACTTTCCTCACAGCCATGAGGTTATTTTCAGAGTTATAACTAAAGTCTCTGAAGTCCGTTATTCTCTCCATCAAACGAGCATGACTTCATCATTATTTTTAGTCTCTGCCTCGCCACAACTATCTCCTGATTATATTAATATTGATGGTGACACACTGCTGTTTTGGCTGTGGATGCCTGCAGCTACAATCTGTCAAGAGATCTCTGGTGGCATGAGACGGCATGTCTGTACTCGCCTTTCATCACCGCCACATCTTCTGTGCAGATGCGGTGATGGAGAGGAGCTGCAGGGCCGTGGAGGGGGTCCGTGCGGCACGGTTGGGACGTGCCGCTGCTCCGTTGGAACGTTCTTAAAACAAAAGCATAACAGAGGAAGGGAGCTTGTCACACTCGACTCCCAGAACACAGCCCTGATGAAGCGCCGCATTCTCCTCAAAAAGCTTTCCTGCCTTTCTCTCTCTCTTTATTCTGTGGCCTTGTTTTCCATGTAGCCGACTGTCATGCCGAACCATGTTGCATAATAAATACTGAATGTTATTTAGAAGGAACTGTGAGGTGTCGTCTGGATTTGAAGCTTGCGATTACTATTCTATGAGAATGTTACGATACGTTTCAGTTGTTATTTATTGTTAAAGACCAATTGAAGACTAATTGAACAGTTTACATATAAACAGCCGTTTTAGGGCACCTGTCAATACGGACATTTCTGTGTTACATTTCACATGTTGCAGACTTTGATCATTTAAATCTGTAACTAGCTGGCTAACACATATTAGGTTTGTAAACATAACAAGAAAGATCACAAATCATAAAGTGAATATGAATATCTAGTTGTCAGGAAAAAAATAAAATTAATTACTGGAAAAACCAAGTAAATGCCATCTTTTATATAACAAATTAATCAATATATTAAATAAAATATTTAAAATAATATAAAATATTATATTTTATAACAAAATATATACACACACTATAATGATTTTTTATATTTTTAAATATTTTATAAATTATAGTAATATACAGATTTTGCATTTACATAGTATAAAATATGAATATAAACAACTGAAAAACTACAGTTGAGCCATAAAATATCGTTGTTTGACAAAACACATTTTTTATTACAGTTCTTGCTGTACTCTGCAGTGTAATGGGATCAATAACGTTATCAATGGAATTATGATCCTCTAATGAGACGGCAGAAGTATCTGACTGGATATGAATCTAGAGTGTGATTATTATCAGTTTAGCACAAATTTCACACACAGAGCATTATCAGACAGGATTTATTTCTACCAATCCTATTATAGCCGCTTAACAGAAGAACAAAATGCCCGTTTCTCAAGATGTGAAATACTGAAAGAAATATGAATTCTTTTAATATTCTCATTCTCGAGCAAGCTTTATTCAGAGTTAAGCATATTTTGGCTTTGTGATGTATAAACTATACTGATATGTTTAATATTTTTTATGGTGATATACAACTTCAGCCACTGTTTTTCATCAAGTGAGAATTTTTATTTGCTTTCTACTCGGCCATTAAGTCTCCTAATCCTGCTTCTGTTAATCTATCAAAAACTAATTTAACAATTTGTCTGTGTCTAGAGAGAAAAAAAATCATCCCATAATCATTTTAGAGCAGAATCATATATTTTAAGGTAAATATTAAATTAGTTAGCCGTTCACAGTACATGCTGATGGAGTACAAACAAGTTCACAGACTGTCGACGTCACGACTGCACATGCCTAAAAACCTGCCTGATATTACGCATCTCTTTCTCACCCATTCTATTCTTGCTCCATCACATCACACATTCATTTTAAGAAATTCCTAGCACCTTAAAAATAACAGCAAGCATCATTAACCACCACATACAGTAGAAATACACTAACATAGACTTTAGGATGAATTTTTTGAACTTCAAGATGGGATTAATGTCAAAGAGATTCTAACTATAAACAAAAAGCATAAAACTCTTTATTTATTTAAAATGCAAATTTATCATATTTGCAAAAAAATTATATGAAGAATCGTTTTGGAATCGGGTCGTGAGTCCAAGAATCGGAATCGGATCGGATCGCGTAGTACCTAAAGATTCCCACCCCTACTGCTGACCAGCTCAAAGGCTTTTAAAATGTTTTATCATCCGTCTCTATCGGTTCAAGGATTTTGTAGGTCAGTGGACAGATTAGAAGATTAGCAATAAAGCATTAGATATGACTTGCTGGTCCAGTGGTAATATTTTCACTTTGAGATTTCAGGATTTAAATCTTAATTTAAGGTTTTGTTGCATTAAACCAAAATGAATGATGCTTATGCCAATTAGTTCATTTAATTATGGGTTGGAAAGCTAAATAAAAGCTGTGCAGAAATGTACTCGCTTTTGAACGCTTTATTTGTGTTTGTGCATTTAATTTTGCTCTGAATGACTCGGTCTCCTGACACACTAAAATAACTGCCAAGGGCTGCGGATAGAGCGGCTGCAGTGGTCTGCACTTACAAGAACTGCCACGCTGAAGAATTGATGGGCTTAAACCACCATTAATATTCAAGGTGAAGTCTCTCTCAGTCTCAAACACTGTTTGGCCGGCCATCTACTCACCAGCTCAAGCTATACTCAATCTCTCGCTCTCTCTTTTGGATATCATTATATTTTTAGTTTCAGCCGTCATCATCATATAATCAACAACATCATCAAGTTAAATACAATTACACTTTAGTTAGTTTTATTTAATAGCTTTAGCTTTATTGTAATTTCATGCAACTCAGTTCAGTCTGTTGCAGCCATGATGCATCACAAAAACCAAGTCATTCAGAACAAAAATATAATTTGTATTTACAATAAAGATTACTGAAATTAATTGACATTTCTCAGCTGAAACGGTTTTTAATATAATGCTACTGACAAAATCCAAGTGTTTTTTTATATGAAATAACACATTTGTCAAATAATAAAACATATTTCCAGTATATTTATTTGCTAACATTTCTGCTATTCTACAATATTTTCCCCCATCAGTCAAATCTTTAACGCGTTTCAAATGCTCTTTACACATTACATGTCAGATACGACCTAAAGACATGCTTCTCAGTGAGAAATAATTGAAAATGAAAATTGTGTTAAAATGACCATAAATAGCTCACCCATCATTTAACTTTGCACTGTTAATGTGCTTTCCTGTCCTACATTATTCAAAATCTGTGTGTGTGTGTGTGTGTGTTCGAACATGAGGGCCAGTGTCTGCAGGACGGGCGTTTCTTTAGCCTCTTTCTGTGATTAAATGACCCCTGCAGTAATGACACACACCGCGGATGGGCGGTGGAGACGTGCTGAACTACCCGAGCAGCACCGGAGAGCCTCTGCCCTGAGAAGGCGGCTGATATGTTTAATGAAGGGAGTGATGAGTTATTGATGCCTTCACTCTAATTAGAGGTCCAGAAGTGAAAGCGACAGTCATTGCTGTTGACGGCAAACACAAAGCCGGTCATTGATTGTGTTGGGACGGACAGACTGTGGGTTTTGCAGTGTGGAACGGGCCGGGCACATAACTACCGTTTTACTTGCCCTGTTTCTATTAGTTACACTTTCCAAGATCGGTGAAAGTAATTACAGGTCTTAACTCTAAACCAATAATGAATGTTTTGGGGGGCAAAGTGTTTACCAGACCATTTCTGTTTTGATGTAGACTGAATGTTTTTTAAATTTGTAAAAGCAAATCTGCGGTCTATGTAGGCAGGTAACACCTAAAGACATTTCGGTGGCAGTGCAAAGGGTCATGGGGTTTGATTCATAGTGAATACACACACTGATAACTGTATACCTCAAGCTTCTTTGACAAAAAGCATCTGCCAAATGCACAAACGTAAATCTAAAGCACACACATTAAAGTTACTTTTGTTGTAGCAATGCATTCTGGGATTTAACTTTTTGTAGCTTCCTATTATGCCTTAAAATACAGTCTACATAGGCTCACTGGGTTATAAAAAAGAGCTTTTGTGTTTATGAGAAAGCAATCGTGTCGGCTTATTTATTTCCACCATTACGGTGGCCTGTTCTCCAACTTCAAGCATTAGCTCTCAAAGGCTGTGTAGGCTGATGTCTATTAATGAAAACAATGTTGTGAAACTGTGGATTTGATGCTCAAAATAATACGATGGTGTCCAAGTGCCTCTACAACTTGAACCAATTTACAGCATCACCCATGTGGCGTACTTTGGAAAACGCTGACACGCAGTTTGATCTAATACAATAAGTTTCTATTACTTCTTCCCTCAAAGGATTCTGTCAACAATAACCATCAACAATAACTAGTTTTCTGCCGCAGATAAAACAGAACAAAAGACTCGAGGCAAATCTTTTACTCAACACAAACTGTCTGCAGATTCAGTATATCTTTGCATATTCTGTTTGTGTATTCAATGAACAACAGACTGTAGGTCAAAAGCAAGCGTCTCATTGTCATTTCAAGGTGAATGAAGCGTTTAGACAATGTCCCCTGCACACGCGCCATCTGCGGCAGCCTGTCTCTTCTCTTCCTCCCT
Organism: Beaufortia kweichowensis; assembly: GCA_019155185.1. Classification (NCBI taxonomy): domain Eukaryota; kingdom Metazoa; phylum Chordata; class Actinopteri; order Cypriniformes; family Gastromyzontidae; genus Beaufortia; species Beaufortia kweichowensis. The sequence continues at coordinate 2,683,974 of CM032813.1, read as the reverse complement.
GCTTTTCCTCTCCGCAAGGTTCACTTGTTGTCATCTATGTTATGAGAACAGGCTTTGAGCTGATCTGGGAACAGGGCCAGGTGCCACACGCCAGTCTGGTTCCTCTAATACGCTCCATTTTAGCATAAACTGTAATTAAAGCCATTTGGCACTACACTTACCACAGGAATTTTACAGTTCAGACCAGTGGCTTTAAAGCTAAAGAACATGACGGTGTTCACGGACTGATTTTTCTCCTACAGTTTGTGATTTTTTAATTTTTCATTGAATAAGCAACAATAGGGTATCAAAACCAGGCAGAGGAGAGAGAGACTGTTGCACAGATGGGTGTTAAAAATTAAAAAACAGGTTCTTAAAAATAACCAAATGACTCATAAATCAACAGAACGCCAACAACTAATTCATACTGATTCAATTTTATCCCTTCAGATATAAGACGATATCCCAAATCTGCTGGAGATCTAAATTTAGGAAAATTAGAAAGCGGCATGTTGCTACAAAAAGAAATGCTTATCTGAGCTTTGGAGTACAAAATAATAAGCAAATTATTTTAAATCACAATGTGTTCAAGTGGAAAAAATGGACAAACTATGCATTTTTCACCGGAAATAATGCAGCACACAAAGGTTGGTTCGATAATATCTGGCTTATAATAAAGCACCAGCTTTCATTAAGTAAAATCACGAAAAGTCTTCATTGCTCTGGATAAAATATTTCCTAAAACACCTGTAATATAAGTTTATGTTGCTAATGGTGCCGTACAGAGATTCACAGAAACATTGGGTGAAGCGCACATAGCTGTGCTTTATCATAAATAAAACACATCTATTGACCAATCAGAATCAAGGACTGAAACTAGCAGTTTTATAATACAAGTCAATATGCATTCAGCAACACTGTAACTACACTGTTCTGTTGTCACTGTTAAGAATCATTGTGATGCACTGTGAGGGTTATTCAACACACACACAGAGACATATAAATTTGATGAACGTGCTTGAAATACACAAATATTTATAATTGATCATTTGCATGTGTAGTTTGTTTAACTGTCTTTAGGGTTTTCTTGTCAGTTACAGGTAAGTAATGCAAATCACCAATAAATTAAGCATTTGAGAGTGCCAGAGCAAAGATAAAGTGTCATTGCTGTTATTACTGTTATCACGACAAAGTTTATCTCCGGTGAGCTCTAAAAACAGGTTTGTCACAGACTAGTGTATCTACATGCGTTTTTTGTCTAACCATTCAGTAATTCAGTGACAGCGACTACAGAAAGAATTACTGTAATCTCTCTTTGAAATGAGACTAACAATTCATACATTTAACAATTACACTACCACTGACAAGTTTAATGTCACGTCACTTAGTTTTTACACATTTCAAGTGGTAATTAAGAAGTTCAAATCTATTCTGGGCTCTAATTGGATGACTTTTCTTTATTATTTGCTGCAAGTCATCCATTTCAAAAACATATTTATATGTGAATATAGCCAATTTAAAACATTTCAACATGTAGCTTCAAGGCACAGTAACACATTTTATAAATCATGATTCAGTTAAGTAACTTGTATAAACGTACACTTTCAAAGCAACCCTCCATTTTAACTGTACGTGGTGAACTGTAAAGTTGATTTTGTTCTAAGGAAAGTCTCAAATACTGTCCAATCTAGTCTGTAGTTTCTCCCTCATTCATTGTGCTTTAATACATCCCAAGCATCCAAGCAAACCTGTGAGTTTTATCAGACTGACATATGAGTTTTCCTGGATTTCTCAGTGCTTCTCAATTCACTATGAAACGTAAATTGCATGGAAATCTGTTTCATTACAGACGGTCCTGGCTGTGCAGACCCCTGATCAGAACAGTTAACGACTGCAACAGACTATTGATCGGTTTTCAACGCGCCGTGCTACATCAGTCTGTGAGTCTGAGAAAGCCCACGTGTGCGTGAAACTGCGCACTGAGATTAGATTTAAATTTTCTCTGATATTAAAATCATCCAGCGGGCTCTTGTTGGAAAACATCAGTCAAGGTGAGACGGTTCCTTCATTACAGATTCAAGCGGCGACACCATCACCTACACAACATGGCCCTCGTGTCGCACAGGAAGTTGATACAAAAGCACAGTGTGCAGAAAATTACTCTTGAGCCTGAAACAACAGTGAAAAGCATAACCTACAGTAATATTGCTCCGTCTCACTCCTACATGCTCGATAAATATTCACATAGACCCTGAACACATTTGACAGGCAGAATGTGGGAATTAAAATGCACCGAAAGCATTTTGTGCCTTTATCCATATTTTGGTTTTTAAACATTGTGTATTTTGAATGATTTGTAGTTGTAGTAAAAGTTAAAACTGAGGTTTTAAATTCGGCAAATCGGACAGCCCTGGTTGTGCTTTAGACATGAATAATGCTGATTGAGAAAAGATGCGCTATTGCTTTTTAAGCAATCTGAGCAATCAGATTTACGTTTTTTGGCTGGAAGACACAAACTTAAACAAAAAATCCAAAGACTTACACCGAACAGGAAACCTATATAGATCAAAACATAACAGATTAACTTAAGAAACCATCCAAAACAATTACAGTGGTGTGCTAAAAAACAGAGAACCCACAAAGCAACAACCTGGGAACCCCATGCAACATGCTTTTTTCTTAAAAAATGGCTAGTTAATCGTGAAAAAAAATCCATATCCATATAACATTTGTTTCCTGCAAATATAATAGTCTAATATACTGTCACCTTTTTCTAAAATCACCACATGACAAAGCGCACACTATTTCCAAAGCCCCATGGTTGCAATTCACCATAAAAATGTATGCAATGAATAATGTTTCCATAACAGAGTCTCATTTCCAGAACTCCACACTTTTCTCAATAGACCGCCTTTCAAAACATCACATCCCACAGAGAGAAATGTGATTCGAGTCACAGCGCATTAGAGAGAAACCCAGGTGATTGTGATCGGCCTGTGTATGCATGATTCAAATCTGATTTCCTCTGAGACTTGGACAACTCTGAACCAGAGGAATCGTGTTGCTCTGACACGCCGCGGCTCTTTCCGCCCACGTTTCGCCATCTTCTGCGTGCCTCCAAAACAAGTGTGACAAACCTCTTACTTTTACAGACACAAACTCAGCCTCTCACACCTCTAACGCTACGCTCTGCCAAGACGATCAAGTTTCTAACCGATGTTCTGCAAGCGCCAAGCCCCGGCTTCGATGCAAACAGACATCTACGCTCATCTCCACCCTCGCTGCTAACCCTGGCTCCTTCGCGCGGCATTTGCCAAGACGGAGGAAATTTCATCTCGGGTTTATACAGACGATCTCAGGGGAGGGTACGGCAACGGAGAGAAATGTGGAGGGTGGCGGTGGTGCTCATTCTTGTCTCAGACCTAGAACTTCCCTTAGGAATACTACAGCAAAACTGGGACAAAAAGACAGCCAGAAACAAGTATGAAGGAGAGAGAGGTTATTGACAGCCGCTTGTGACACGGTTAAGTAGCATCATACGTTGTCTTGTTAGAAATGAAAACCAACACTATTAAAATTTCATTACAAGAAGCCTCCGTTACCAGCTGTGAATTAATTTTTAATAGCTTATCCTTACTTAATCTGTTGGCTTTTTTATTAACAAAGATTTTCATTTACATAAGACTCTGTTAGACAAGAAAAACACAAAGTCAGTGCTTAAACTTTCATATCTCAGGAATGTGGAAGATTACGTCACAGAGGAATCACTTCATTCATTCATGTCACTAAGACTCATTACTCAATAATATCTAGAAAATATTCCGCTGCTAAAAACCGTTAAATGCCTCTCCTGTTATCTATCAGAGGCATAAACGCAATTGCGCTTTGGAAATCAAAGGTTTTCATTAAAAGAATTGTGTGGTTGTGTACATTCCACAATCCAATTAATGGTTGATGAGGCAGGTGAGGCAGCACAAAGCATGCATTTTCCAAAACAGCCGGAATCAAAATGAAATTTGTTTCTGAATAACGCATCCTTTGACAATTACCTTTACAGAATTCACGACTCGAGCTCAAGATAAATCTAACGGCAAAGACGGCATCTCACCAGACAAGTGAATCTTCTCGAGAGCAATGCTCGTAACAAAGAGAAGGGCTTTTACATCATTTACCCATGAGTGCAGAAATTCTTCACTTACGCCTCTTAAAACCACTCAATCTATCTCTGCACTCTTTCTCTCTGTCATTATTTGGCCAGATGATCAGCATGCACATTTTTTACAATCAAAACAACTCTGCAGTCTCCTTTAAAGTTCTTTTCGTGGTGACGTTGGGTCCTGTTACATATGGCTGAAGAAAAGCTGGAAACATTAGAAATGACACACGTGGCAGTAAGCTGACAACATTTTCTGCATTGGACTAAACATTCATGATAAACCCACAGCCCGATGCTATCCGTGACCTCACTGGCCTTCACGCTGTAATTATGTCAGAGATCTCCGCGAGGTGTTGAGCCGTAAAGTCTCCCGTTGGCATTGTAAAGATCTTTTAAAACGGCCTGAATTTTTAAAGGGAATCTTGGCTGCTTTTCAAAGTCATATTTAAATTTGTATCATTTCAGAGCGGCTAGCTCCGCTATAGATTTATGCTGTAGATTAACGCAGAGGAGAATTATGTCAAACTGTTGACCGTAAATGCATCGGGGGCTTCAGTGTGAGGGGCGTAATGGAAAACTGGAAGCTGGGCAAATGCCGTTTCTTTCCCATTTGCCATTAACATGTCTGAATCTGGGGAGAATTTTATTTATTTATTCGTTCATTGATTTTTTTGTTTTGGGAATGGCAGAATACAGTAACGGCGTTCTCCAACTGGAATCTTTAATGATCATTCTTGTTGCCATGGAGGCCGAATTAACGAGATGCTTTATATAAAGAGCGCTGTCACCAAAGCTGATGCCCTGAAGGCCTGAGGTAGAATACGTCAGGATGGGGGAGCTGAGGGAAAGACATTATCTTGATGAAGCTCTGATCAATACAGCCAATGTAAGCCAATGAAATCCAGATAGCATCACTTTTAATTGAGATTAGACTCTGCAAGTTCAACATGTGCCCATCTGATTTAAGAGATGGCTCGGTCTCCCCATTTAACTCTTTATGGTGCAAATCAGAGAGCCAAGATCTGGATAGAGGGGTGGGATTTCTTATATGCAAACCTTACAGCTTTGCGAAGGGGCAGATCTTCACCTTTCTCTTTGGTTTTCATGTCAGGTGGATACATACCTCCTTTTCTACAAATTTTCTTGCCGGGTTTTCTGGCACATTCCTTGGATATTCTTTTTACTGCAAAATGAATAGAAGACTAAAAAATAACATGGGCGTCCGATATGGACATCAGCATGCAACAGCACTATTTGACTGTAAAAGGAAGAGAAAAGTTTGACAAAAGCAAGTTGTCTGACTTAATTAATCATTAATATCACCATCATTAGTATTACCCTTTTTGGCAACAGACATAATTATATGCTGCTTACAGTAAAGTGTGTCTGTGCAACATGTAAAGGGATCAAGGTCTGACTTCACCTAAAATGGACGTACTGCAGCACACAAAAAGATTTTTATATGCAAAGGGATGATGGGGGGTGAAGGGGACACACACACACAGCCTCAGTCACTCACACACGTTCGCTCGTGAAAGCAGCGGCATGCATTTGGCATGCAGATATCATGCTGGGGTTTTTTCGCTGCACTCGCTACAAAGGAAAAAACACAGTGAGATGACATGGACAGGTCCGTCCTGTCCGCACACACACTCACCATCCTCCGTTGGCACGTATATGTTTAAGAATAAGCAGTCCTCGCTCTGGTCTTGTACGTAGGACGACACCACTTCAATACTGTTGGTGAACCAAACCGGCAGCATAACGTCCGGTAGCCTGCCCTCCAGCAGGGTTTGGGGACAAACGGGAGCAAATTGAGTAGCGTTACGGATATCTGACCATGGAATAGGAGGTTCAGGTGGCTGGAAACGCCTTTCCCCCGTAGGGGGCGCTGCGTAGGGGACGCCCAAAAACTGAATGACGGGACCCAATATCTCATTGTTGAGTTCTTTTTTGAATCCCCTCAGTTTGCCATAAACGGTGGTGACGACTGGATCCGTCTCGTCCAGTTTTTGCGAGGCAGCTAGCTGAGCGTGCAGGGCCAAGCCCAATATCCAACACAAGAACGGCAGATCCAGGCCAGCGCTGAGGCTTAGCCGCAGACACGTGGCCCTCCAGACACCGCCCGGGCGGTTTGGTCGTTGTAAAGACATGCTCGATCCCTCTTCTGCGCACGTTTGCTACGCTACGCTAGTCCCACCGTTAATGCTGGCGGCGCTACTTTATATCCAGTTGCACGAAAGAAACAATCAAACCCAAGATTCCAGGCCGTCCGAGAGCAAAGCTGTCAAAAATCTCAAAGGCTTTTCGCATGGCAAGTATTCCCACATGAATTTCTATTATAAGCATCCGGGCATCGTCTTCATCACTGTTTGTCCGGTTCCATCCTATTGACAATGTAGATGTCCATCCTGGTTATGCGAGGGGTAGGGAGTTAGGGGCAGGGGTGGGGGAGGCATTTGCAGCAGGTCATCCACAGATAAATCAAGCCTGGTCTTGTCGTCGGTCTATATCCTGTTGGAAATAAAAAAAAGGATTCATTAGCAGTGAGGCAGATGGGATGGGAATGTTTATTGGCATTTGCATGCTTGCGATCAAGCAGAATGTTATAGAGCTCAACGCCATGACACAGCACCTAGCAGTTAAGAGTCTCGGACGATGGCAAATCAAAAGAGAAAGAAGATTACATAATATAACAATCCTTTAGCAAACAAAACAGTACTTAAGAAGACACCAAACAAAAAGTACTTCAAATGCACAAATAATCTGATGTGGGTGTCTGCAAAGAGAAAGACACATTTTTATTATATTCAGATTATTGCCTAAAGTTTATGATTCAAGAACCTTGCCAATATGTGAAACTTGTTCTGAGATCCTCAAAAGTCTTAATAAAGAACAGAGGTTCATTTATAACCGTGGGCCAGTCCCCCAGTGGACCCTGTTATGGGCAGATTCGGATCAGGCCTTCGCACGGCGCAGTAAATGAGAAAAGCACCGCTGCGTCCACAGCTCTACAACAGGGTTTATGTTCCACTATAATGGGGCATTTGTTTTGAGTATTACTGTACTGCCACACACAGCCTCCCCTGCCCACAACCTTCCAACAAGCAGATCATTCACCACCAGCCCTGGAAGTGTCACTAGATCCGGCAGGAGTTCCACACAGACAGACAGAGAGCAGACAAGGCTGAATGGAACCGCAGGAACTGACCTTTCCTCCACCCCCCGTATAATGGCATCCACAGACAGTGCTTAAAGAGCCTCCATTATGTCTGATCAAAATACGCGGCCCTGAGGTCTAATCTTCTGTAATAAAATGGACCGATTTCAGTAATAACATTCACATTTTGATTTGGTGATGGGGAAGAAGACCCTGCTGTCATTTTATTTCATGGCCATGATGAAGACAGGCCATGATGTGACGTTATGGGTACGGGCTGTGACCACTCCGGACATTGAACGGGAGGTGACCACGATATTCAAAATTGTGTTCATTCATTATGGGTTTTACGTTGAACATATCTGATTTTTTTATATTTTGTTTAATGCAATTGTAAGAACGTGAGAACGTCCCATCTCGGTGGTGCAAACTTATATGTGTGAGATGGAAAGAAAATGATTACATATTTAGATCCATGACATGGTGAAATTACTATTAGATTACCATACACTTGATTTTTATTCAACCCGACTTTTAGTTTTTAAACTGTGTAATCCTTAACATGTTATAAACTTAAATCCAAAGCAGATCCAAGAAAAACCAAACATCACAATATATATATATATACATACATACATATCTGAATACATGCATATGATTGTATCACCAGCTGCCTGATTATTCTCACCCCCGTTGTGTACCACACGTGTGAAAAACTGAATCCGTTAATTGATGCTAAATTGTTTTCTTTATCTACAACTAGCCGATTTTACTCCAGCCCAGCTGACATTTAGTCTCCCTCACTTCATATTTCAAAACAAATTGCTTTTATTGATGACAGCTTTAAACGGATGCAAAACAGTATTTGCCATTGAATAATTAGGCAAACAGATACGCAAGATGACAAATCCACTGCATCGATTGTGTACTGTAGCCTATAAACTGGCCAGCGAGACTTTAACAATAGTGTGTCAAAACACTATGAACTCCAATAGACTAAAGAAGTGCAGCCTACCAAAAAGAAGTAAATTGAGAGGTAAAGACTTGAAATCTGCGTCCTCGGAGAGAGTATGTAACAATCTCAGCCGTGATCTTAATACAAGTGCGGCCTAGCAGAAAAATAAGGCATCCAGTCTCTAAATCTCCATGAAGTATAAACAATCTGGACTTTTTCAATGGCCTTTAACACAGTTTCTGCTGCTTTTCTTCTCTATACAGGTAAATCTACTCAGTTTAAGTTTAAGGCCTGCTATTCTGGTAACATTATACTCCCATGTCAGTTTAATGGCTATAAATCTGCCAGATAATGAAACTGGACGATCTGTCATATTGATTGCCTCTCTGAAACAATATCAGGACATTCAGGTACTTAAGGGGCTCGTCACGTGGCTAGATGTATAAACACACTTCGCAAACTTCTCACTGAACCGAAAATATATCAAACATACATCGGACATTTAAGACAATTAAAATGTATTAGGATAGTATCAAACCAATCGACATCTGCAAATAAATGATGCTAGTTTTTCTCAGAACCAACTCCACTTTTGATACCAGCATCAATTGTTCGCCTTTTCATTTGTAAAACGAAAGCTTCCGATTCCCCTTTATGAACAAAATTAGTAGAAACGCTGTCTATCGCATGACTGCGTGCGAGACGTATTTGACGCATTAACTGA